>VYXF01007242.1:288516-332195 GCA_013397295.1 Polioptila caerulea
CATTTTAAATATCCTATATTTGAATGCAAAAAATTTATTCTTTCTCAAAATCTTTAAACAGAGAAAACAACCTCGCTTGATCACTAACTCATTTTCTCCATGCTTTATAAAGCTTTGTTCATCATAAAGAATTGCAAACTCCTATGCTGCCCCATGAAGCAGATTTTGTGGTTTTGTCTTCCATTTTATATAATTACTTTCTTATCTAACCAGCACTTACTTCTCATAGAAAATGTCCTTTCTTGAAAAAAAAAAAAACATGAAACTTGAACAATTTCTGGGATTATTTTTCTTTCTTGGGAGATGTATATATATGTACAAATATATATATNAAGAGGACCATTCAGGACCATCAAGTCCAAATCCCAGCCATGCACAGACCATCCCCAAGAGTCGCTCTGTGTGCCCAAGGGCATCATCCAAACACTGCTTGAGCTCTCTCAGGCTGATGCTGTGATCACTTGCCTGGGGAGCCTGTTCCAGCTCCCAGCCACCCCCAGGATGGGTGGGATAGCCTTGGGATAGAAAGTTTAGATTAAAAATGAACTCCTGTCCCAACGCTGACATTCTGTGAGGGACTCTGGAGAGGCCTATGACCACAGACAAAGGCAGACTCTGCGTGTGTGGCGAGGGGTAACGCTGAGTGATGAATTTACATATTATTCCATTTAGCTGAAATCATGTTGGGCTGAGGAAGTAACATCCTTTTGGCATAAACAAAGATTCTTTGAAGAGATTGCCAAGCCTCGAGTGCTTCCACTGAGACCCAAGTAAATTTTCCTTAACTGAAGGATCAGCAGTCAATTTTTAAAGGTAGCTGAGCAGCCAGAGATAGGAGTCTGCAGTTCTAAAAATATGTTTTACAGCTCTTGAAATATTCTTTCAAAGTATGTGTAACTTTATATATAAATATGTGTGAGTCTCTTACTGAAAAATATTATTTCTGAAGTAATTTTTTTTTCATGAAGACATGAGGTGGGTTTGCTTCATCTGCACTTTTCGTAGGAGAGGTTTGACTACCAGAATATCAAATGGAAAAACAGGCAGACCTGTTCAGAGCTGATTTAAAATACATACAATTAAATGGAAATCAAGAAGGCTTGAAGAGATCCAAAGGTGGGTTAAACCTGACCCTGAGAACTGAGAAATAGTAGCTATTGAGACAGCACTGGTGCTCAGAAGCAGCAAAGTCAGCAGATAAAATATGTGAAATTAAACTTTTGGTCTGATATTTTTTAAGCAATAAGTAAAAATCAATTTTCTTGTGTATAAAAGTAGTTGTCCTCTTTTTTTTTTCTTTAATTAATAATTTCTAATAGTTTAACCTGCAACTCTTCAAACTGAATAAAAGAAAAAATATACTGATATGAATAGAGATAAAGATACAGATAATGTGGCATACACGGATGATGTGTTAGAAAGACAGAGAGAGGTTTACACCTAGAGAGAGGTAAAACCCTAATATGAAATGACATCACCAGCAGAGGTAATCCCACCCTAATGATCAGATCACAGCCTTACTAACCTGTTGAGTTTTTGTCCCTGCTATACAAAAAGACGTGGACACAGCAGAGGGAGTCCAGAGAAAGGCCACAATGACAAAGGACAGGCAAACCTATTGTATGAGCAGAGGCTGAGAGACCTGGGTCTCATTGTTTTCATTTTCCCAATGAAAACAATCAGCCATTGGAATAATCTCCCCAAGGAAGCAGAGGATTTCCCAACACTGCATTCTTTCAAAATTCAGCTAGATAGGGCATCTACCCATCTTTCTAGACCATTCTTTTGGCAAGAAATGTTGGAGCAGAGGATCTTTGAGGTATTTTCCAGCTTGGTACTGTATGATTCCATGATTCTATGATACATTTGTCCCAAGAAGCACTAAGATCAAGTAAGGGAAGCCCAACATGGTGCCACACAGAAGTGTAGGACTGGATTATTTTATGCTTCCACTATGGAAAAGCCCAAATTCTGCTTCCCCAATGAAATAGCTTCCTGGTTAGCACTATAGGTCAGATCATGAACCAATTCCTGTTTTTTCCTTGTGGGGAACAACTTTAAAGGAATAAGTACTTCATTATTTACTGCATTACAGTGAATGTTTTTCTTTTCCCTACTTTGTGAATGATTCTCATTAGAGATGAACAAGGGAGATCCACATATTTTGAACTGTAAATAAAAAGTGGCACTGTCTTTTGTGCAATTAATGACTGAACGTAAGAAAAACAAGGGTAAAAATAAAGAAAGTCAGGTATAGAGTGCCCTCTTTTGGGCAAAAGGGGGCAAGGACGTGAAAGAAGCCGAAGATGTTTTCTTAAATATTGCAGTCACAATTTCACAGAACCTTGAAGGCAAATTCATGCTTTATTCATCTAAAAGCTAAAATGCTGACTAGGATGAGCACCCCAGTTAGTTAGAGATCAGCTACACACCAAATATCATCTTGAAAATTCAAACACAGTCAAGCTACAGTACAGGAGGGGAATTATAAAAACAAGACCTGAGCAAGCACTGCAAAAATGAGAGAAAGGAAGGTCAGCAAAAGCAGCAGTAAAGCAACTGCCCTCAGCAGAGAATAGAGTAACACTTACAGAGTCTTAGAGAATTTTGTACTTAGACATATGCCACTATAACCTGTAAACACTTTTTCAAACGTTTTAGACTTCAGCATTACCAATTAGTTTGAGCTCTCCAGGATCTTGTCAAGATTAAAGATAGGAGTTATGTTTCATTGGTTGTGAAGATTGTCAAGGAAAGATTAAGCACTATGATCAAGATATTTGTCAAGGCAGCTGTCACATGTCCAATCTTTCTGCTGTCAGGATTAATTGAGAAAAGGCAGTCATTCCTCCCCATGGAGAGCTGAGCAGAAGTTGTGGAGACTCATAGCTGTCATGAGCTTATTTCCACGCACTCTGTTCCTGGTCAGTGGCTCATGAGATAAGAAAAAGTTTAATTTTCTTAGTACCACATAGGTCTATCCAAGCTTCCATGTGCTCCAGCAGGATAGACTTTAAATAATTGCTTCTAATGGCATGGGTTCAGAAAGAGATATATGTTACTAAAATACAGATCTAGCACTTCTGTAAGACATGTGCTGTTCTTGAAAGCTGTCCTTGACACTGAGCTTTTAATAAGAATGATGAATGAGGAAACAAAATAAATGGTTGAATAAACATAATACAGAATGAATATGTTAGAGTAAAATATATCATGTTGGATCCAGAACCCTTATAGAGGTAAGGCTGCTCCATGTCCCATGGCTCAATTTAAAATGAGGCTAAAGATGTATCCCCAGCAGGGACATGCACACACTGAACATACACCCCCCCACACACATACTTACCTACATGCACAATTATATACACATAAATTTATACATATATACCTGTGTGTCTCTGTGTGTCAGTGGCTGGTCTTAGGCAGTCTGCCAAGCAGCTGTCCCTTGATCTCAGCTTCCTCAGCTACTGGAACCTGGACCTATGAAATCCCAAAACTGTGATTCCACTCCAGTTCCTAGTGCAAACCTCATGCACACATATAAACACACAGAGCTGATACTTTCCAGGTCTCAATAGCCATCCTCCTGTGCCCTAAGCCTCAGCTTTTAGGGATGCACAGGCACTCTTACACTCATAGTTGGCCTTTAGAGACCCCCTTGTTCCCAGACCTCTTCACCTGCTCACCAGCTTGGTCTTCTCTATTGATGACACAGCCACACTCGCTACAGCCACGGCACCAGAGACACAGAGCTGCTCCAGCGCCTGGTCTGACTCCAGCCACACTCACAGCTCCATGCACACAGGTACAGACACAGAACAAAGAGTCACTGACCCAGGAAACAGTCAGAAAAGAATTTAATGAGAAGACAGGACAGACTGCTGACCCGGAATGGGGCATGGCCAGACATGCAGGCTGACCAGTCCACAATTTGCACCCAACAAGCCCTTTTGTGTTGCATACACCTCAAATATCCCATTCTAGTTCCTCCCCTGAATCATCTAAACATTTCCCTTTTTCCACCTTTGATTCCTCCCCCCAGATCTTGTGAGATGCCAAATTGCCTTTCCCCTGCATCACACAAGGCATCCCCTAGGCAGTAGCCCTCTCAGTCCAAGAGGTGATTCAGAGCGCTGCTCCCATCGGAACAGACTTCACACCTGGACACTGCAGCTGAGCTTTGCCGAGGCAGCACTGGAAGAGGCCCAGACAGGTGATGGTTCCTAAGGAATCCTCAATTCAGGTCCACTCCTACGTGTCACTGTGCCCCTGTGCTCCTCTGGGTCTGTGCAAGTGGGCCTAGGGTGGGCTGATGGCTCCTAGGCTGAGTCTAGCAGCAGCTGGGCAGGGTGCTACGTGGGCTCCCCACACTGATTTTCTCTCTAAACCTTTATCACATCCCTGACAGAACACAGACATGCTGCTCTTCAGAAACTGCTGTTGCTATTTTAGATAGCACTAGCACAGAAACCAGTGAAGTATTTTAGTGTGGACAGTTCCTTATGCGAATCCTGGCAGGGACCCAAAATATCCTCTTACTGCTCCCAAACTCAGAATGGGACTAGACACAGTAAAAGCCAGTTAACAAGAAAGCAGAGACTCATCTGAGTCCTTGCTATATCCTCAGAAATCTCTTCCTGTGTGTTTTCTTGTAGAGCTCTCTGTCCCTCTCCCACTCCTCCACAGAGTTGTCATCAGGTATTGCCACAAAGTCACCAGTTTGCCAGGGACCTGAGGCTGGGTTCACCAGCACCCAGAACAGAGCACCAACACCAGGTTCACCACCTGTCCACCAGGTTCAGAGCACTGTGCTAAAACAGCTGCAGTTTTGCCCAGTGGAATAAATAAACGTGAAAGACGGAATAGCCTGGCTTAGCCTGCACTTAGCACAATTCATGTCTTGATTTACACATGTGAGATATAGAGGATGAAATGGGAAAATGCATCTGACAAAAAAGGGGTGGTTTCTCTTGCTCCACTCTGATTAATAGCCTGATCACTCCTCATTCAAAAAGGTGGAACTGAAACATTAAAATGCCACCTGCAGTATAACAAATGTATTTATGTGATCTCCTCTGACAAGCAAGTTTGTGCAGACTTTCATGCACACGAGCCAGCTCCTTCACCCGGTAAAGTGATTAGGAGTCAATAGATTTTAAATGCTCATTCATGGCAGTAGCTGCTCTGCATAATAATCTATTGCAGAAGAAAAAAAATTGGGGACTGTTTGTAGCTTTCAAATGTTATTTACTAACAAAACAGTCATATTTTCTCTAACAACTGCCACTTCATTGGGTGCATATGTTCTTGACTCAAAACTATGAAGCAGATTTAACTCAACACCATATGGTGCGATGTGAACTTATGTGGGTTTTTACCATTTTAAAGCAGCAGTTATATTGCAGAAAGTGGGTTTTATTCTCAGATGTATCTTAGGTTCAGAGAATATTTTAGCCAACAGTTTGGAATCCCCTTCTTTCTCTTAGTTTGATTTCCAAATATCAACTGATATCTTTGCTGTGCCAGGCAAACCCAGTCAAAGGAATACTATTTGGAGGAGGGAAGGGGACAATTACCAAAACAACTGGTATGCACAGAACTGCAGCAGCTTGTTTTGCAGTCATTCCTTTCCTGGTTTGTGCCCACAGCAAAGTGACATCTGCACAAATGTACTACGCAGTCCCTATTTTCAGGATGTGCTAAACTAATAATTCAGTCCTAATGAATATGTCATTGGAATCTAGCAGCCTGTTTAGATTACTGCTTCCGCTATTACAGAGGAATTGAAGGCAGAAGTGATAAGACCTTAATTTGCAATGAATAAATATCATGTTAAGGACATGGAAATGGCAGTGGGTTGGGGACTATAGTGTGAATGTATAGATTTCCTCTGTTCTCTGAGAGCTCTGAAAACACAGATATAAATATCTTTTCTTCATTTACCATAAGGTTTATACTTAGTGTTGGCAAAAAAATTAAAATATATTTTTAACCTTTTCAGTTAATGCAATGCTAGATTAGTCTTGAGTATTATGAAGTGTGCCTGAAAAACTACTGCTTTTGAAACAATGAGCAAGCCAAGAAAACTGGAATATCCAGAATGAAAATTAGTTGGGACTGGGAATCAGCACCTGCAGTCCTGTCTGCATTAATGACAGAATATATCACACTCCAACGTGGTTATGAGGAGTGGGCCTTTGTTTGCTGTCTTCATTTTTTGTAGATAGTCATGCACCCTTTATGCTTCAAATTCTAACTGTTATTGAAAACACAATTTAATAAACCCAGAAAATAATTTCCACTGCTTTGCAATCCACTAGTCATCCTCAGACCACACTTTGGAAAAATCTTATTTAAATCACTTATTATTAACTCAATAGTAAAGAGAAGAATAAGACAAATCTCTGGAGATCTGTGACTTAGGCACAGGAGCATATTTCCTGAGTAAATACAATGTAAATAAATATAAATATGAGACATATTTATGAGACATATGAGACATATTTATGGGACATATGAGACATAATCTCTCCCCAGAAGAGACTCCCTTCCCCTGGAAAAAGGCTGTGAGTGAGGTGGTATAAAATAACCTCCATGTCTTGGCTGTGCCCCTCCCACTACTGCAAAAATTAACCATTTCCTAGCCAGAACCAGGACACTGGCTTATTTTATCCCATAGCCTGCAGAAGAACTTACAGTTTTCAGAAATATTTATTCCATGGACACATGTTCTTGGTCACTTCTGTTATGTCCAGTCCAAGAACATTTTATTCATAACAAAAATGTTAGAATACAATCTTTGTTCCTTTTACTGTGAGTATGAAAGGCTGATGTACAGGAGAAAGCAAAGACCAATGGAAAAAAAAGAGAAATTATCTTCTCTCCAGATGGGGTTAAAAAATGTCCCACATTGAAATGTCACAAAATTGTAGCACTAGAGTCACTCATAAACAGAACACAAAGGTGTCATCCATCACTGCAAGGCATTTAAGGTGCTTCATTTTTACTTCACTGCCCAAGCATCAAATCCAGGGTTTGTTCAGTCATTTCTAACAAGAATTTTACAAGCTCTTATAGCTTTAAACAAACATTGCCAATAAATACCAAACTCATTTATGCAGAATTCATTTTTTCAATGTTTTTAATTTTTAAATGGTCTCTTAACAAATTTTGTTCCAACTTAGATTTCTGTAAAGTCATATATGAAAGATTATCTTCATGGGCATTTGTGCTGTAGAAGCAAAATGTAAGTACAGCACAGGCATCTGTCATTCAGACAGGGGTTACTTTCAGCTTGCCTCTGATCTAACCTCACATTGTTTTTAATGTTCAACTGTCACATCATAAAGGACTTGTATATAAGAGAGGGATTAGACAGAAAGGGCAAGTAGGACACAGGTAATTGACCAGATGTGAGAAGCTTATCTGCTGAATTTAAAGAACTAAGAATAAAACATCACTGCTCTTCACTGGAAATCTGGAAGGGGAAAGCAATAGACTGTGGTCTGAACAAAACAATCAGCTTTCCAGTGAAGGACACAGGGCTACTCTACTAATAAACCTTAAGGGGATTTTCTAAGACATTAGGCCTGACTCTGCCCTTCTGTGTTTAAGAAAATATTACAGGTACTCAAAATCAAGTGAGTTAAACCAGGTGTATCTCTAGTTCGTATGCTATTGTAGTCCTTGTGGTAGTATACAGTAATAGTAGCAGTACTGATAGGACAAATACTGGCTGAAACTGAAGAATAGTTTTGCCCATTATGGGAAGATAAATAGCTTTCCTAAAGACATTTTTTAACTCTTTTAGAATTTTAAAATTCCTTTATAAATAATTAGCTACCCAGCTTTTTTCTCTTCACTTTGAGCTTTTTTTTTACTGGCTGGTCATTTTTTCATTTTGGTTGCAGTATTTGACTGGATCAATTCCTGTTCAATACCTGCCTTACATACAGCTATAGCTGAATGTGATGGAAGCTCTGTATGCAGAACTTTGGTATAAGAAAGCATGAAATCTTCCCCTGAGGGCCAGTGAGCCTTATCCCTTACTGGTTTTAGCTCCATCATGTATCGAAATTGACTCCTAACTCAGGCAGAAAATAGGTCTTAAAGTCACTGACTAAAATTTATCTACTTTTTTGAGGTTCCAAAGCCTTTGGTATTTTGAGAGACAAAGTCCTGCTTCACATATAGAATCACAGCTCACAGGTAAGGCTGTAATTATCTTGGAGACTGAGAGATGCTTCAGTAACCAGGGACATATCTGCAGAGATGTTACACTTTTATTTCTGAAATGCCATTCTGTGGGTGGTTGAGTGGGGATGCCTTGATTTGGAAGTGAATTTTAAAATGTCAGTCAAATGGGTACTAGGTCTTTATAGAATGCCAGGTCCCCAGCTACTGACATAAAGACTATTTGCTGGGCTATGTGAGTAGAAAAGGAATAAACTAGCAGGAGTGGGGGTCTCCATCTCTGGAGACAAATGCATGTGCAGTGCTGCACATTTGAGCATGTTCTAGTTTTGGAATGTCTGTATTGTTGCCAAGACCTGTGCCAATGCCATTCCATAGAACAGGTTCCTGCATATGGAGATCTTTAAAGCTACAATACAAGACAAGACATCTGTCAAACAGGAAACTGCAAAAATTGTGACAATAAATGGGAAGTGTTGTGTCTCCAATAATCCTCTCTTACAGCAAAAGTATTACAGCAAAAGTAATCAGCAAAGCTGATTCCAATTATTTTCCCTCAGTACCATACCTGGACAGTTGAAGGAAGCCACAAAGGAAATTAAGGCATGATTCACATGCTAAGCACAGACTACTAATGCCATTTGAGATGTTCTACGGTGTCCTGGCTGGCCTTCAGCTGCTAAACCAGCAGTACATCTATTTCCCTTCTTTCTTGAGTAATCTGTCAGCCCTGTTCAGATGTCAGGGATACCCTCTGGCATCTCAGATAAAACTAAATGCCAATGTTTAGGCAACTCAGCTGAGTCCTTCAGATTAAAATTTGGCAGCCATGATGTGTTTCAAAAGATCACGTATTTCCTCAAAGAAGAGAAATGAGAAGCAGCCAACATAAATACTTAACCCTCAAGAGGAACAGCTTACACTAAAATTATACCCTAAAGTGTTCAGTGCCAATCCAGCTCTCTTATAATGAAATTGAACAGATTTTTAATGGTCCTACCCACTTCTGAAAATTCCATGCTATACGTATTCAAAACACCTCCCACACAAAATTTTCCATCTATAAGCTGAAAAGCAATGCTAACCCCCAAAAAAGTTTGATCCAATCAGCCATGATCATAATCATGTGATCATGCCACATTTTTCACTATTTCACTATGAATGTTCCAGTGCTGCTGGGAACAACAGAGTATCTTGGAGTCAGATTTCAAAGGCTATTTTTCACCATAGGGTATAAAGGGATTCAAGAGCTAAAGTTTATCTGAAGAAACAAAATGGCTGCTCCTTTACTAAGAGTATTCATGTGTTTGTTCCGTATAATCACATCTGAAGACACTCAAAAACAGAAAAGCAAAGAAAAATATCATCAGCTGAGTTAAAGCTATGCTGCTTTTAATAATGACTTTCAGAGAATTATTTTATCAGTAACAAAAAATGGAATCAAGGGATTGATACCATAAAACCTGTCAAATAAATGTAAAAAGGACATAAACCCCCAAAATAGCTTTCACATAAAATCTCACCATAAGATAAAATACAGCTTTTGGGCAAAAGGAGAGTCGTATCTCCAGCAACTTCCATAAATAATTTACTGCTAGCTTGTAAACAATAGAAAAGCACAGTATGAATGCCAAAGAGGGTCTTTATATGTCATAAAGCCACTCAAAAGTGCACTTGCTGCAGCAAGTCTGACTGTGAGCTTTGATGTGCTGGAAAAGAAACTGCTATGCTGAGGTCATCAGTTAGTAGAAAACAATTTCCCTCATACAGAGAAGCAGACTTACTGCTGTGCTTCTGACATAGACAGATTGGATTCAAAAAAACCCAAGACTGCATAATGTGGGCTTGCAGGGGGAAGGAAATCTTCTGTACACCTTCTAAATGACCAAAGCTGAAAGAAAATATATCATCTTCCTTTAATAGCTATCAAAAGTTAACATGATAGCGTGGTGAGGTTTACACACTGGTGCAGTCACACTTACATATGCAACTGGCTTGATTTGTGTCCTCTTTCTTGAGTAAACTGCTTCCACGGAGAACTTAAGCTGCTCTATTTGTTACATGTCAGGCTAAATAATTCAAGTGGCACAGATCTGGAGTTCATTTCTTATCAAGGGTATGTTTTAAAAGGTAACTCTGTTTTCCATTTGAAAAATCTCAACACAAGAGGAAAGCCAAGGCTCCTGCAATAATATTCCTTTCATTTCCAAACTGATACAGCAAGTGAATGAAAAAATCCAGTATCCTGATAAAAGGCTATATAAATATTGATTGTGTGTACCCACACTTTTAAGACCTCAGCCCTCGGAAGTGATCAGCACAGCTGACACCACAACAATTACAGTGAAAATATCAGAGAAGAGAGCATGGGCACTAAGTGCTTATGAAATATAAGCTTTAGAATTCTAGTGAAGAAGACAACAATGTGAGGATATATAGCAATTCAAGGAGCACAATTATGTGATAAGAAAGGAATGGGTAGAAGATTATTTCTGTTACAACTTCTGACCTTTTTCAAAAGTCCTCTGCAATGCTTTGAATTTCATCTGCAATTGCTCTGATCTATTCTACCTCTCAAAATCTTGTGATTTGTACTTTTTTGATGCAGAAAATCTTTCCAAAGTGAGATTTGGGGGTGTTTTGTGTGTGTAACTTTTAAATGTATTCAGAGCTAGTTCAGATTTTTGTTTGTCCATAATCGAGAAACACATTCTCTGGCAAAGGAATTACCTTTACAAAGGGAAGGAAGAAATAAATATTCTAATTTTGAGCAGTACAGGCCAATGAGTAGGCATTTTAGGAAGAGACACAAACAATTTTTGCTTAGTGTCATTTGGATTGATCACCAGGTTGCTATTTGAATACAGCAATTGCTCCAAACTTAAGGACCTTTTAAAAGGATAACAGTCAGACCTCCTGTGGTCACAAGGAAAAACCTGTGTCTTCTTTGTTCTGAAGTCTCTGCTCCAGGATCTGGTGTGTCATCTACAAGGGAACCATGACACATGCTTGTCTCCAAACTTCTCTCTCTCCGAATCCCTCTCCAAAAATCATGAGCCAAAATGGCAGTAAATTTCTTTTAGAAAGCTCTGTTTGTTGTGTTCATTGTTTGCTGCCACTGAAGCAGCCCGCACTAAAACACTTGATGGCAAGAGGTCCATCCTGAGAGTCTTCAAATACAAAAGGTTTTAGCTGCCCTTGCCAATGGGACAACCCCAGCTGCACTTCTGCTTTACAGATATCCTTCAGGCTATCTGTATCTATGCAGGCCTACCTGTAGGGCAGACCCCAAACACATTCCTGTGAGATTAATGCCTGTGAGGTAATGCAGCCTCTTCTGGAATAAAGGAAATTGCTTGGACATCTCTGTGCCAGTGTGAATAGACTTACATCCTGATAGAGCTTTAATACCAATCCTTCTAGCAAAAAGAGTTTTACATTCACACAGTGTAGTTAAGCTTGGTTCCTGGCATTTATTCACTGAGATGTTTCTTTCGTCCTAGAGTTCAACTAGTGGAAAGCAGGGTCTCATTAAAGCTTGAAGCAGACTCATAGACTTCCTTGCTTGTTGAAATGTAAGAGAAAAATAGGTCACAAGCCACAGTTTTAGCAATATTCCCTCTAATTTATTCAGTTCAGTCACAATTTAAAGGGAGCCCTGCCTCATTGCATTATTTACTCATACCTACCTCATCTCACTGCCACATTCCCATCTGCAGAGCCCAAAATCAGTTAGTCCAGCAAAAGTTAACTGCCCTCAGGCAGGCCTGGCTCCATCCCTCAGTGCAAGACAGGAAGCCAAACAGAGCTAGAAACAAACTGGAAATAAGTTATTTCACAGCTGAAGGGTCAATTAAGGAAAGTGATTGAGTTTGCATTTCACTGAGAAAGTGACTCTTCTGGAGCAGGCAGTGTAGGTAAACTTATGAATTCCCCCTCTTGCACCTTCTCTACCTTCCCCCCATTATTTTCTCTGTGCCCCACAGAGCAAAGCTCCAGATTCTTAACTTACAGAGATGAGCCAGTCAGTTATAATCAGTGTAAGCTTTTCTACCAAGCATTGTCTGCACCTAGTCCTACCTGCATCTGGCACCAAAAGCACCAAAAAAAAATCAGAACAGATGAATTAACTCTTTATTAAATCTAGCCTCTTAAAAATCCATTACCTCCTCAATGTTGCAAATTTACTAACATTTGCATTTGCTGATTTAATCGGTCGTAAAATTATTACTTCTGTAACACAGGCGAGAAAAAAGGCAAAAGTGATCCTCTGATGAGGTTCAGATAAAATACTTCAGCAACAGGGCTCTGTCTTGGCTTCATTTGTGATACTGTGAATATTAATGCCCAACGAAGATGAACACAGGCTACAAATAATTAATATAAGGGCTATAAAGTTATTTGGGGGAATTAAATGCCTACTTTATTAGATGAGAATTGGAAAAAAAAAGTGGTATTTTAGACAATTTTATAAAGTTTGGAATTATATTTGTTTTGTGCTTTTTAAGTACATGATTGAAGGTAAACCAAAAGTGGAGCTCTTTAAAATAAAGTTCTCCATAGGTGCATGAATTAATAAATATATACTGAGCATTTACATTTATCCAACAACTCCATGCAGATAAGGCTCTATTCTTCAGCTGAGTGAGAGAATTTCTTGAAGAATAATGAGTTCCAGCAAAATTGGAGTTTTCATCGGGGGAATGACGAGATGGAGGAAAGATGTTACCTGTTGTGGCTATCTGCAGTAGTAAAGTTCTGAACTCTGAGACACAGGAGGCCGTTTCCCACCATAACTCATTTTTTCTCTGGATGATCAACTACCTCCAAAATATTAAGAGACATTGGGGGTGAACTTACAGGGGTGCCTACAGGGTGGATAGCAATGTCAGAGTAGCTCTTTATTGCTGATGGCTTCATACAAACCATGAGTAATTATCACCTTTAGCTCAGAGAAAAACAATAAGCCATTATTTTGCTTGACAAATATCTCTTTAACACAGCTCTATATTCTCATTCAGAGCCAAAGATGCCAGTAAAAGTAGGTATATATATATCCTCATCCTAAAATGAATGCTTTGTGTGACCTAGTTCTAGGAAAAATAAATCAAAAGCTTTTACTGATATGTGGTGAACACTGTGTGCCTTACTATATACATAAATTCAAATGTGTAGTAGGAAATGCCACCTTGTGAAAATTTCAGTTTGCATTGGGGAATAATGCAGTTTAGAGGCAAGATATAGTGGCTTAATATCTGGAATAGATCTATATAAGAAAGCTTCATAAAAAGGATTTATTTTTGCATTTATTCATCAGACAGATAATAAGTGGATTCCTTTTCTCCTGTCAAAATACACTCAGTGCAGAAAAGAACAAGGCATTATAGTAGTTTATTTTGCATTCATTTTGATAATGTAGTTTAAATAAAGATGTAAAACTCTAAATAACACTGGCAGCAGGCAGCCCTCCTTTAAGGTTACCCCATGTACTGTAGTAGTTTCAAGGGTGTGTTCCTCCAACACTTTGAGAACTTCCACCATATCATTTCTGAAGAAGTTTCCTCCTCTTTGCATGTCTGCTCTGTGCACCACTGAAACCTCTCTTCTGTAGCGCCATCAGAAGTAAATGTTTCAGGATAAGGACCTGCTGTGGACAAAGCAGTTTCAGCTTGGGGAATTGCACTTAATGTAATTTATTGCTAATAAACGTTAATTTTTAATTACTGATTTGAGTATTAAGAAAAACAATTAAACAAACACTGAGGAAAAAATCTCTCATTCCCTTCCCTGCTTTCAGTTTCAGACAATGGCTCTTTTCCTGCCTTCCCTTGTTCTCACAGCCCATGGTGCTGGCCCCATTACTGCTTTTGGAGAGACAGTGGGTTGTCCAGGAAAATGTAATCCTTATACAGATATTTCCTGCTGCTCCTCCTAGAATCGTTGTAGAGTCACAGAATGTTTTGGGTTGGAAGGGATCTTAAAGATCATCTAGTTCCAACCTCCCTGTCATGGGCAGGAACAGCCTCCACTGGATCAGGCTGCTCAGAGCCCCACCCAGCCTGGCCTTGAACAAACACCCAGGGATGGGGTATCCACAAGTGCTCCGGGCAACAAGTATCCAACAAGTGCTGTGCCAGTGTCTCACCACCCTCACTGTAAAGAATTTCTTCCCCATATATAATCCCCATATATAATCTAAACCTGCCCTCTTTCAGCTTAAAGACATTTCTCCTTGTTCTGTCCCAACATACCCTTGTAAAAGGTTCCTGTCCAGCCTTTTTGTAACCCCCTTCAGCTACTAAAAGGCCTCAATAATGTCTCCCATGAGCTTTCTCTTTTCCAGGTTGAACAACCCCAAATCCCCTGCTCTGGTTGCTTGTTGCAGTGTTTCTTGTTAATAGTATGTTCTGTTATTGCCCAAGTAGTGGTTTGGTCCAAATTATACTCACCTACCCACCTTGTCAATCTACCCTGAGTTCCCTGTCAATCCTACCTTGTGCCAATGCCCTGCTTAGAATTCACCTTCAGAAATCCTCTAAAGTAAGATGCCCCATTAGTCCATGTGACCCAATATCCCTTCCTTACCTCCCTCATTGGACAATGTTTTTATGAACCCTGCCCTCTACCCCTCCCCAAGATACTTCTGATTAGCTAAGAATTGTACCCTCCCTTTAGACCTCCCCCATATTTAAACCGTTGTACACTTGCATTTTCCATCTTTCGCCGCCATATTCCCCAGAGTAATAAAATCCTCTTTCATCCTATGATAGCATAAAAAATCCTCCCCCTCCTCCTTGTCCCCTTCAAGCACAGACTGACAGCCAAAAACATCGTAGAGCAGCCGCTCCAGTCATGCTTGAGGTCATCCTGCCCCTGGGTATGACCCAGTGTGCAGGTTGTGGTGACAGAGCCAGTGCAGCTCCCGCAGACTGCCTCAGCTGCTCCCTGCTCTTGTGCTCCAGCACGGGTCCCCCTGGGATGCAGCCCCTCAGGGATGTCCCTGACCCTGTGTGGGTAGCTCTCAGCCCCCAGTGTCCCAGCTCCAGTGAGGGTTTCTCAGGGGACTCTCCTCCTTCCAGTGGTATCTCCAGCCATGTTCCCAGCACTGTCCCCTCCACCCACCTGCCCCCTTTGTCCTTTTCAACTCGTGCCTGACTCTCCTGCTCAGCCATGGTCCTGTGGGCTCTTCAGCAGGTGCAGACCCCCACCCCAGCACTCCTCTGCTTGGGGATACCCTGTCTCTCACAAGGCTGGCTCTGAGAACAAGGTTCCAAAAGTGCTTTACTCGATGTTTGGGTTTTCCACTCAACAGGTTAAGCATACTTTTGAAATAGTTTTGCACAGCTCAGTATCATCAGGCAAGAAAACGTGTTTTGATAATCCTGCTCTTCTTTTCATCATTCCAGTTGCTGTTTTTGCATATGGCCTTCACCAAAGTACAGTACATTTCCTAGCCATTCCTCAGAACTGTTCTTCTATATTTCAGTTCATAAAATTTGATAAGTTGAGATCATCTTGGTTTGTTTTGCATTTAGTATAGGTAGTCTAGATACCATTTTATAAACAGATGTTTCAATGACATTGCAAAATATCTGCAAACATACCAAGAATGCAATAAAAGAATTGCAACCTTGTTGCGTTACAGTGTGTTACAGCAGTTTAAATATCATCACATTAGTTTTGATTCTTTCAGATGATGAATTCTTGGTTCAGCCTTGTGTTTACATATTGTCTTTTCCCTGGTATTTTTGCTTAATTTATATAGTGGACTGAGAATGTGTAAAACCTCATCCTGACATATAATATGAGGAAAGGTCACTTGTGTGTGCCTAGGGAATAGGGTACTTGTGTTGTCACCTGTCATTTCTTCATACAGCAAGGAGCAAAAACAGCACAACCAGATTCAGATTACAGAGAGGAATATGAAAACAACTTGCAGCCTGAAAGTTATTTTGTGAAGACTGGTAAATAAATAATTGACATTCACAGAAATACAGTTCAATCCACTAACATTTTCAACTCAAATGTTTTCAGGAGTTTTTTTTAACAGCAAACAATTTTTAAATGTACCTACTGGAATTAAAGAAGGGATAGTGAATGTGACCTTCAGAAGTGTTTCCTAATTTTTAATTTTTGGAGCAACTTGAAGAAGAGATGCTAACTTTTAAATTTAGATCTCAGTCACAGAGGCTACCTTGAGGAGGGCATGCTTACTTTTCCTCCATTGTCACCAGCCACTAAAACCTGGTAATTTTTTTACATAATATTAAACAAGACAACATCAGAAAATGTTTAGATTTTATCTTTTCATGGCTTCATTTTTTCAATCTGGGATGTAATTTTTTTCAAAAAAGGTAAAATTGTGCTTTAATTTCTCCTCTGCCTAAATGACCAAGAACTAGATGGTTTTAGTGAAAGGCAGCTCCAGCAGTGCTAACACGACATCTCTAGTACTCATAAAGAGAAAATAGTTTACCACAAAACATTCAAAATTAACTAAGGAAATAATGTGCATACGTTCCTTTTCTTTGTGCCTCAATTGCTTTTCTGCAGAAGCCTTGAAATTATTGTCATTTCACTCACCTCTCTGCAGAACAGAAAGCTCAGTTCTACATTGCCTAACAATTGTGTTTGCTCAAAGGTAGGGCAGATGTCTCCTTTATTCTGAATAGCTGCTTATGTTTTCTTACAGGGATAAATAAGTTTAATACTGCCACTATAATATAGCAGGAAGTGGTGAGAGGGACAAGCAGTGGAGGATTTAATTTATTTCTAATTTAGTTCATTGTGTAGGCACATTAGCTGGCCTCTTTAAACTTGAGAAGTGATCATATCAAAATTTTAAGATCCATACAAATAAGAGAAAAGGAAGGAAAAAATTGCATGCAAAAATATGATTTATGCCAGGAAAGCAGCATCATGTTTATATGTATGTATAAAAATAAGTGTTATTAAAATCATACCAGAATAATAGCATAATTCATGAAATAATGTTATATTAATGTAATAAAATTAATACAACATTTTATTTAGATGCATATTTCAAATTAATGCCATTCAGAACTCCTGTTAGAAGTGTCAATTTCATATTTTCATTGTTATTAAAAATTATTCATGTGAAAAGAGTTATCTGTACTTCAAGTTTAAGTCTTAAAATAAATTGTAGTTTCAGACCGTAGTATGGGCATAACTCCCACTTTCCTGTGCAGTTGTGCCCTTTAGTGGATTCTCAAACAAGGGAAGGGTTGTTTTGCTGAACTGGAGTTGGTGAAGAGTATCTCTATTTACAGTTTGATTGACTTGCAGTGAAGAGGATCTCTTGACTTCTTTCTGCAACTTCATTTTATTGAAAGACAAAAGTCTGTTCACCTAAAACTGCAGTAGATGTGCTCAGAGCAGTAAAATTAACTCTTATGAGGCAATTTACAGGGATCAGTCAAAGAAAACCAGACCTGGCACTAAGTACAGAACAGATGCCAGAGTTTTCTTTGTCTTATCTCCCTTAAACCCACCCCCTTGTCATTGAAGCCAGACCAAGGAGGCTGCCCATGGAGCTCAGCAAACCCTTTTGATTGTGTTGATGGGCTGCCAGCAGAACTGCTTCAAATCACAACAGAGCCTATAAGAAACAATGAGAGTCTGCAGAGTTTCACAGCCAAAGCTCAAAAGTGACATTAGCAAAAAAATTGAGGAATGATGAAGGATGTGAGACAACTGTCTGGAGGGCACCATTCACCTCTGGAGCATGGGATTTGTCACAACCCCTTGTTGTCCATTGTATGAATATGGGTTGGATTACAGACAACTCTTTTGTAATCTTTTTTGAGTCAGTCTTTGGCTGCTCATTTCTTAGTGCATTTTAATATACACTTCTCTCATTTTCCATAACCAGTCACAAATGGGTTAAATTTCATCCTCCAACTATTATTTTACACCTGTATCACTTTAGTAGCTGGCTTATGGCTTTTCAACTTGATTACTGTGATACTGCATAGTTACAAATCAAAACTCAGCCCTAAGTTATAACTGATTTGAAATTGGATAGCACTTTTCTGAGCATGAAAATAGAGGAGCTTGACATTGCTTCTGAATCCTGAATCAGGACCAAAACTTGACTCCATTCTTTTTGAGCATTAATCAGTGCAACAAAGACACCTCTTACGTTGGGACCCCTTACAACATGAATGGACCACAGGAAAAGTTCACTCCTTAGATCTGAACCTGGTGTTCAGCCCACAGTCATGAAGCCTGTCCTCAAGGAGGCTCCACACTGAAGCAGTGTGAGGAGGAAGCAGCAGCAGAAACAACAGGTAATGAACTGACCACAGCCCCCATTCCCCATCCCCCAATGTCACTGGGAAGGAGGAGGTACACAAAATCCGAAGTGAAGCCTGGGAAGAAGTGGAGAAGTAGAAGAAGGTGCTTTTATGATTTGATTTTAGTTCTTATTATCCTATTCTTATTGAATTAACAATAAATTAAATTAATTTCCCCAAGTCTGCTCTGCCCATGACAGTAACTGGTGACTGATCTCTCCCCATCCTTATTTCAATCCACAGGCCATTCATTATATTTTCTGTCATCTGTCTTGCTGAGGAAGGGAGTGAAAGAGCAGCTTTGACAGCAACCTGCCACTCAGCCGAGGGCAACACTCCACATTCAGGAACCAAAGGAGGTAAAATATGGTTTGTGATCAGAATTACTATAATTTCATGCAGGGCTTCTGCCAGGATTTTTTTGGGAAGAGAAACATTTGACTTCAAAATCTGCCTCAGGAGTGTTTTGACATACTGCATCATTAATTGCAGGGGAACTGTATGTGCAGTCATATTACACACATCAATTGTTTAATAAAATGGTACACAATGCTATCTGCTCCCTTTAGTCAAGTTCTTCTGGCCTGTTTTGGGACCCTGAGGTTCATGGGGCAAAGGTACCATGCAGCAGTTGCTGCATCACTCAAAGGCAGTAAAGTTGAGAGGAGAGAAAAAAAGACTGTGGCAGCATGGAATGACTGAACACTCTGCTCCCATAGCATCAGGACAAAGGTAAAAATGATAGGAGACAGCAGGGATGAGAAAGAACCTCACAGTGTGTGTGCTACAGAAAAAGGAAAAAGGCAAGAAGAAGGAAGGAAAAAATGTAAGTTAGATTGATTTTGACAATGGCATATTCAAGGAAAGGGACTAGAAAGAAGATAAAGGCAGAAAAAAAGTTTTATGTTGTTCCATCAAGAGAAACCTCTTCAAGAAGTTTCAAGAATATAACACTATCCTAGAAAAGCCTTAGAAACTGTCAGAAGGAAAAGGTCAAAAATTCACACAATTTATTTGTTTATTGAAGAACCTGTGGGATATTATAGGATCCCAGCCATGCTGTGCTAACTAAAGTAGGAAAAAAAAACGGA
Source organism: Polioptila caerulea (assembly GCA_013397295.1). Taxonomy (NCBI): domain Eukaryota; kingdom Metazoa; phylum Chordata; class Aves; order Passeriformes; family Certhiidae; genus Polioptila; species Polioptila caerulea. The sequence continues at coordinate 308,117 of VYXF01007242.1, forward strand.
ATGTAAAAGAGACTGAAGATACATTTTTAACAGCACAGCCTGCCTACTGAATGATTTAAAATTAAAATGCTGATATTCATGAAATAATTTCTCTAAGAGCTGAAGTGCCGTCAAGCATACTGCACAGATGAAACTACTGGAAATGATCCTGCTTTTCAGTTTGGGTCTAGGTTGTGCAGAGGAGAACCTGGAAAGAGTTGCCATGCCAGTCATGTCCATTTGGGACAGGTGCCTGCCTCAATAGCATCAGAACTCCAATCCCAGCAGCGTACACCTATGAGTTTTCCAATACCCCCACCTTCAGACAGCCTGTGAAAAGCCTTAGTTCATTTGTCTCCACTTTTTCTAGTTAAGGTGACAATGCTTACCATTTCACTTAATTAATAATTAATTTGATTAAAAGCTTAAGGATTCAATTATGTTTATTAAATAATCCTTTATTTTGGTCAGTTTTGTTGTGTTTAATGAGGTAATATTCTATAATTAAATCACTTAATGCAGAAAGCTGCCATATAATTAATAAGACCACGGTCCTAAATGACTCAGAATAATGAACCCAAGCAAGGCCTGAATAATTAAAAACGCTCATGACTAAAATCTGTGACATATTTCCTAACCACATTTGGAGTCTAGGGATGATCTTTCCACCACACACTACAACAGGCTCACTGTGTGACCTTGGACAAGGTATAGAATCTTGCTGAGACAAACTTCCTTATCTTTTCTTAACAAGGTCTTCAAGTAAGCACTCAGGGGCAAGGAGAGGCACTCACTCTTTACATACGTAGTGCTTAGTAAGAAGGGTACTGTGAGAAGATAAATAGTAAGAGTTAGGGAACAAAAGAAGTAAACTACACCTTCCTCACTGTTCTTCAAGGACAGCTGGTTAAGGAAGTATGAAAAGACCATGCCAGGACTGTGTGGGCTCTCTGCCTCTGTCTCACCCCAACAAAGAGCAGTTGATGGAATTCATGAGATGCATCCTGGTGTTTAATAGCTCATATTCTCAGCATGTTTTGAACCCAAATTTATATGTGATCATCACAACTTCCCTTGAAAGGAGTTCTGCAATTTAGTTACACACAGTGTAAAAAGGTCCTCCCATTTGCTTATTTTCTGTCTCTACCTGCTATTTTTAATTCATGCCTGTCATGTGAAGGCAAACTATGCAGTTTGCACTATGACGGCAAAGAAATAAACTTGCTCCATTCTTTTCCATTACATTTATTATTTAACATTAAAATATATATGTTTCATATCATCCTGAGTCATCTCCTTCCCTACATGTTTAAGTTTTTCCTGGAAAGAAATCATTCCACCACTGTGATAACTTTCCCTTGACCTTTTTTGTTACACTTTCCTTTCTTCAAGAAACATAAACACAAACTATACATAGGTCTTAAGATGTACACCACACATTTATCAAATGGCTGAATCATATTTTATATTTTGTTCTCATTTGCTTTCCTAACCATTCTTATCAAACTTTATGCTCCTTTGACCACTGTTGAGAATTTAACTGATGTTTTAATAGCATCAGCTACAGTAATTTCAATATCTCTCTCCTGAGAGGTAATAGCTAATTTAGAAACCATCATTCTGTATGTACAATTAAGGATGTGTTTCTCCATGTGCATCTCTTTGCATATATTGACCTTGAATTTCATCTGCTGTTTTACTGTCCAGTCATTCAGTATCATGAAATCCTCCTGTAATTCTTTGCAGTCAATTTGAGAATTGAATGCCTTGAGTGATATCTCATCAGCAGCAAATTTTGTCACCCTGTATTTACTTTCTTTTCTAGGTCATTTATGAATATATGGAACAGCTAAACTTCCTGAAATGTGGCATCCATTGTAATTCCTCTCCTTATGCATACCTTTTGTTTCCCTTGACATAATCATATAACCAAATTTTCCCATCTCTGTATTTTCCATCAATTTTGCTTTTATTAAGCCAGAAAAAAAATTATCTTTAATCTAAAGACAGCTTAGTTTTCTTAAACCTTTCTGATGAAGGATCATGTCAAAAGCTATTTAGAAATCCAAGTAGAGCAGCTTGGTAATTATATTCACATATCACTGGCTCCTTCAAAGAGCTCTGGGTTATTTGTGAGGTATTTCTTCCCTGTATGAAACTTTGCTAATTCTTTGCCATATGTCATATTCGTGTATCTATACAAGAAAGGCTGCATTTTTGAATTCTATTTACTCAAGTTGGCTGTTTATTATGGCTTTTATATCAAAGTTTAGTCTGTAGTCCTCTACATTGCCTTTGTCATTTGCTACTTTATAGTTCTTTAAGGTAGAAAATTATTTAGTCAAACTTACTACAATTGTCTGCTCTTGTAATTGATTCTCTATTTCATTTTAAATTTCTGTTCAAATGCTTGAAAGAATATCATCTGGGTTTTTTATTTATTCCTGATAATTTTGCCTATTTGTCTAAAACCTTTTCAGTTTGAGAAACTCAACTTGACACTTCAGTTTGAGAAGGTGTCTCATACTCTTTCTTTGCAAGAAATTCCCTGTGTATTCTTGTAGAAAACATACAGGCAAATAACTAATTTGGCTTTTCTGCTATAGGCTGACCATTTATGCCCTGAGAATCTGTCTGTCCTACAAGCACTCTGATAAGCTTCATTTTAATCAACTTGAAGGGAAAAAAAAGGAACTATATATTTTGCCCTGGGCAGCTCATTCAAAATCTTCTTCCTATTTCCACTTTTGCTTGTTTTGCTTTTGCTTTTAATCCGGTCTAATCCCTGCTATTTTCTGTCCACCTCTGCTGTTCAACTGTATTTGGGTGTTTTTGGCCTTTTCAAATACTTTTTGATAGATAGAGAATACAGTTCCTATCTCTGTCTTTCATCAGTCACCACACCAACTGCAACTGCTGTATTTTAACCTTTTGCCTTGTAGCTTTTAATCTCCTTTTAATAGATTACTTTCATTTTCAGTAACAATCATTATTATACGAATTATAATTCCTCTCATTCCTCAGCTGGTGTTCAAAATTGAGAAATTATTGTGAGCACCTTATTTTTACTTGCTGAATCTGGAAGAGGCCCCACAGGCCTGGTTGGGGTGGAGAGGAGTATCTGAGCCATGCAGTGGCACCTGTCCTAAACAAGTGTTACTGGCCAGGTTACCATGCAAGACACCTGGAGGGAGATGGCAGAGGTGACCCAGTAGTTGCAGGAGAACAGTGCTTTTCTGAATGGGCAGCTGGAGGCCTGGCAAGGTATATGAGAGCATTCAAATTCTGTCTAAATACCCAGATCTCTCTCTTTAGAAATTATTGACAATCTGAAATGGAAACTACTTGGGAATCTGAAAGCTGTAAGAGCCTAAGAGGAATTTGATGGTACCTGATTTTCCTGTCTACCAGGCAATGAGACAACAAGACACAATAGTTGGAAATTAAAGCTAACAATACATTGTGGCAAAATTTCTGAACTGTACTCAGAAATATACTGTTGCAGGGGGTATGTTGACTTTGGATAATTTTAAGTCTAAGTGGGATTGTTACAGGCTATTGCCTTCAGGTTCACAGCCCTGCTTTTGTCCCCGTTTCAAGCAGGTCCCTGACAGACCATGTGCTGCCTCCAGAGGGGCACCAGTGTCCCCACTGTCACGGGCTTTCAGTGAGCTGCTGCTTACATCAGGAAGCCTTGGGCACTGTGGCACATCAGAAAAGCTCTTATCTTTCTGGGATAGTCAATAAATCTTATCACTCATCCCAAATTGCCCGAAAATGAGGGTGATTGCCCAAAAATGAGGCATATCCGGGCTGAGCATATCCACACTACTTGCCTCTGACTATGTTCCTCCCTTCAGAGTAGTCTGAGGGCAGTGTGATGTGCTGCAGATGACCCTGGATCATCTCTTAAAGTCTGATAGTTGCTGACTGTATGAACAGCATGTATCAAAGCTATGGCAGTGGACAATTCTTATTAAATTAACTCTTTAATAGTCTGAAAAATCATCTTCCTAATATTTTGTTGCACAGGTCACTAAGGAAATAACTGCAATCAAGATGATCACAATTAATGCAATAAAATTACTGATGAGACAAGGAAACTGTGGCAGTTATTTTTATATGGCATATAAAAATATCAGCTGGTACAGGATTTTCTATAGTGCTGACAAACTGATTCTTACCTACTGTGGTGTGAGAGCATCAGCACATTTCATTTCTATCTTTGGGGTCATTCTCCCTTCCAGAGGAGCTGCTATTTATTAGCAGCAGTTATTCAGAACATTCTTACTCCGTTTATGTTGGAGTTTTACTTTTGTGTGGCTTTCTAGATGCCCAGGATCTGTTGGATACTGCCCATGGAGTGCTATATTGTAGGTAGTCATAGGCTACAAGCTTCTTTAAAAACTTCTCATGACTCTAGTTGAATGAGTGGTTAGCGTTCCAAATAATTTCTAATTATTTCTAAATAATTTCTGATGAAAGGACTTATTGAAACTTCCTTATCCAACCTAAAAGTATGAGAGAAGGTTTCTTCAGGGCAAAAAAGAAATCCAAAGGAAGGAGCCAGAAAGCTATAACAGAAACTGAGACTTTGGGCCACTGATAGAAAAAACGTGGATACTCAAGTACTGGCTTAAAGTCAAAGACTCTTTGTTTAAGAGTGAGAAAGTAAAATTGTGGATTACACAAATTTACATTAGTGCTTGGAATATATGAGAACTTTGGTCTCATCTCTATCAAGTAGATCTAAATTTTAAAAATCTAGAGATAAAGGATAAATGAGGAAACCACTGCATGAGCCTTACGTTTCAGTCAGCAATTTGAAGATCATTTGAACTGCAGGATTGAGGCCATGACAGATGATGGGTTTGTCTATGTCTTACAGAGACCCTTAGTACTTTGAGGAGGAGGAGATTATTTACTCTCTTAACAAAAAAAAAAAAACTAAAATATATCTCTGAACACTGTTGCCGTTATAGGGGAAGTATGTGCTTTGAAGTGTCATACTTTTGCATAGTCCTGATAATCATTAATGAAGAGAGTGAAGAAGATTACAAAACAACATAATCAAGTGATATTAATGAATATTTCAACCAAAAGATGTTTCAAAGTTTTAATTAGAATTAGTAGTTATTGGTATTGTAATGTGTTCAAGAACATACAGGCAGGTAATCACAGACCTCCCAAATGGGCTACATTACACATGCAATTAATTATGGAAGGATGCTGCTGCTCAAACCACCCTGGGATCCCTAAGATTTAAAGCAAGTGCTCAAATATTTCAGTACAGAAGCACAGCCAGCAGATTAACTATTATACTTAAACCAGATGCTTCATTGCTGTGATATGGCTCAGACCTGTTCTGCTAGCAACAATTTTTTCTCATCTTTTTAATAGCACAAATACTTCTTCTATTGCCTAAAGTAAAAGCTGGTATTTTTAAACATAGGCTGTGAGAGCTTGCAGGACCAAAAAAAAAAAAAACCCACCTACAGAGATGTTCTTTTCACAATATGCCCTCCACACTGCAGGGGAAGAAAAGTTTAATCAAAGTACAATGCTTGTTCTTACTTTTATTTCTCTTTGGCACTGCCTCCACCCAGTGCTCCCACTCTGATGTCCTTTCATGATTCTTCAGGTTTTCTGAAGTTAATTTTTTCACTAGGGAGCAGTTCTGAAGGCTTCTTACCTTCATATGAAGGTTTGTAATAGTACCTCCAATTCACAATAAAATGGCTTAATTTAAACCATGGAGGGGTTGTTTAGAAACTACCCTGAGTGTACTTTGACCTACTGCTACCTGTGAGCCTGAATACACATTTTAAAAGAACTTCCATGTCCTTCAGTGAAATTAAATAATTAATCTGAGAATTGAATCTCATACTGAGCTATTCTGAATAAACCTCTCTGTCAATTCAACCCACCCAAAGCTTACTGTTAGGAAAAGTGAGGGTCTAAGAGCATTCAATCTTGGTTTGAGTCTTCATGCACAGCAGGATCTAACATACTTAAAAATAAATGGGAGTGGAGAGGAAGAATGGATCTTTTCTGTGACCTTTTCAAACTCTTTTCCAGAAGGCAAATGCTCCACTCTTTACTTGGCAGGTGCCTATCTCCAAATGGGCCCCTAAACACTTTCCAGATTCCTTGCTGGATAAAAAAATTCTAACTGGTTTCTGAGCCTATTGCTATTGATAGGAATTCTGCTGCAGAAGGGAAGGGGAACATGAGGTCGGAGACCTTTCCTCTTCTTCCAGACTCAAAATGCTACTCATGTAAACCTGATAGTGCTGGGGGGTTGTTATTTCCTCAGCACCATAAAAAAGAGAATGATCATAGGTGTCACTTTGCAAAAAGCAACAATATCCTATAAGCCTATCCAGGCTAATTTTCTGCTACAGGATTGTGGCCACCACTGATCTCTGCAGCTGTTTTGCAAGGTAGCTTGGCTATGAGTGTCATGAAAGAAGCAATAACCTAGTTTGGAGCATGTATCAAGGTTGTTAATGTGATATGAAAACTGAATTGTAAGACATTTAAAGTCTTGTTCAGTGAGATGTCTTAACTCTTACTTGTTGCAAATAATGGGATAAAAATTTAAAGAGAAAGTGTAGTAAAAGATATGTGACCCACAAAATAGAGAAATACACAAAATTTGAGGTGAAGTGGTTTAAGACATACAGCATACCAGCATTTTTTATTCTGTGCAGTCCTTTGGGGTGAGATGCTGCAGTTATGCTTTGTAGAAAATCTGGGTGCTCAGCTCAGATCAGCAACCACTGCCTTCCAAAAATGCAAGGTACCTCTAAGCAAGAGAAAGAAGCAAATTCTCCAGTGTTTTGAACCCTGAATCATAAGCCCACTGTTTTTCCCTCTAACCCCCAACAATACAAATGTTAACATTATCCACAAAAATATATGTCAAACTCATCCTACCGAGACTCAGACTTCTTGTGAATTCTGGGTTGCTTAAGGAAATATCACAGAGGGAAATGGCAGAGTACCACTGCGACTCAGCTTCTCCTGTCTCTGGCAGAGTAGAGCTGTCCATACTTTGAAGTGCATGCTGAAGGCCTTATTTCTCTGAACAGAGCTGTGTGAACCATGGGGGACACTTTTTAAAAAGTGATGGCTTCAGCTCCTAAGCACATGTTTATTTTCCTAAATAACCAAATTGATATTTTCATAAAAGCTTTTTATTTCTCAAGAACTGCTGACATTGTCAGTGACTCTGCACTTGTGAAAAACACATATTCTCTTCCAGTTTGTGTTTCTCACTGCTCCTTTACTTTCAGATTTTTGTCCTACAGTTGACTCAATAGAGGTACAGAAACATCAGTATCTGCAGTCATTTGCTGTTTCAAAAACTATACTTGTTATACACACTGATAGTCATTCTTTTTGCAGGTCACTGCACCACCTCTTTACTATCTTGCTTTCAAAAGAAAAAGATAAGATTCCAACTACGAGTTATGAGGCCAAATTGGAAAATGTAATTTCAGTTTTGGCCAAAATTCAGCTACTGTTTATCTTTTTTTTACATAATTACTGCTATTACACCATTTATTAATGAAGAAACATATAAAGTGCACAATTACTCTTCATCTCATGTAAGAAATTGAAATTTAAATGGAAAATAGGCAAAAAAATAGAGACCCAGGCAATATCTGGCTTGCTTGCTCCCTCTTAAAAACAATGGACTAATGATTCCATGAAGATGGAATGGACATTATTGGAAAGGTCAAATTCCATGCAGGAATTCATCACTGAAAAACTCTGAGATAACTAAGTAGTACCAAAGAAGGCAAGAGACCAGTCAGGGACCAGCATCCTTGGAGTATTTAGAGGGAATAATTCAGAAGGAACATAGTTGACATGTACTTTACATTGCCTTCCTTAAAGGACAAAATATAATAACATTCTTTCAATCATACTCACTTTAGAAACTCATGGGAATTATTTTAGTGGAGATTTGAGATAGGCTGAGGTAGTTACAAGGCATAATTTAAGTGAGATTGTCTGTGCCATACAAGTTTTTCAGCTTCAACCAGAGTTCAGTAGAAAGAATTCAGATGAAAGCATGAAGAGGAGGAAAACTAGCTAAGCTGCTAGAGTGCTTATTAATAACCTTTTTTCTGCAACAAATGGTCCTTATCAATATTTGTTTTACAGTTTTTCTGCTCAAATTAGAGTTTTCCATGTTCATTTAACACAAGATATCTCAATGCTGAGTGCAGTGTTACTAGAATAAACTCAAGGCAAGCTGGGAAACTCAAATAAAAGATGCCATTATTAAAGGTCAAGCTTTTAATTTTTTAAAATCTGAAGAACCCCACTCCTAAAAGATGCAAAGTATTTCCCCTACTGATATGGAAAATTTTTGCATTTTTTTTCTTAAAAGGGCAGATACCTGACATTTATCATTAAAAACAAACAAAGTAGCAGTGCATCGGGGAATAAGCACAGCCTGAATCTTTCTACATCTCTGCTTCTTATTACGTGGTGCTGTCAAAAAATCTGTTGGGAGTAAAACAAAAAAGTACAGTGATTCACACTGAAAACAAGAAATGTAATCATGTGTGTTTGTTCATCAGATGAAGCAAAAAAATATAAAATAAAAAAAAAATGAAGTTTGGGATCAATTTTGGAATACACAGATCATCAAAAAATCATGACCTGTTTTGTGAACATGTATTTCAGCTTGACAGCCAACACCAGTGAAACCAACACAAAAGACAGTGGAAGCAATCCACACAAACCTTCCCATTAGGAGGTGCAGGCAGAGTCATGAAATGCCTCAGGGAAGAGAGGGTGACTGGCTGTGAGCCTCTCCTGCCCTGCCTGAGCCTCCTACCACGGGCTAGAGGGAAATGTCACTGCTGGCTCTGGAATGGTGCTTAAGTGATGATGCTCCAAAGAGGATTTAAGCATTCTGCTTTTCCAAGAAAAGAGAGTCTGCTAACCAAGATATTTCACAACCATAGACTGACAGGTCAATTGACAATTCGTGGCAATGCAGTATTCAATAATGCCACTCTAAAAACAACTTTGGAAAGGAGCTGCAGTTTTCAGGGTCAGATACAGCGTGCAATACCACTGAAACATCCTTCTTTTCCACTGCTCCTGGGTCATGCAGGAATCAGAAATGTTGACTGTCCCTCATTTTTATGATGAGGGATTTTTATAACCCTCACAAGGCAAAAAAAATTTGTAAAGATGTCCATGTGTTAATGGCTATCATTACACAAAAGGGTTTCTGTGAGAATGACAAACAGAAATAATCCTTGCAGACTGTCATCATCAGTGTTGGTATCACCGAGCCCATAAAAGAGCATAAAATGGCTGGCAGAATAGAAAAACACTTTGTCATATATTAACTATTTCCATTTTTAAAAGTTCACCAGCAACCTTAACAAACTGATTTTCTGACTGGTTTGAATAACTGAAATTTCACATCTCCATTACATATTTTATTAATTTTACGAATTCAGGTGGCCTTCTTTTTCAGCAGTGGAAAGTAATTCCCTCCATCTCTCTTTGTCCTTGTCCTGCAGCAGCCAATACTGACAATGATTTGTGTCAGTAGGTCACAACACATGGGAAACTAGACACCTAGTAACTTTCTCTAACAGAGAAAGAAAAGGGGAAAAAGGGTTTTATAAATGGAAGGTGTGGCTCTGAAGTCTTTGGATGACAGGTGAGAGAATGAAATGTTAAAAGGGACCCAGAACGTGGATCCATAACATCCCTGAATTCTCAATTTAGGTGAAAAGTATTGGGCTATTAACATCAGGGGAATTGTGCACTGAACAGAAGGGGTATTCTAATCTCTTTTCAGTAGAATAAATATTCTCATATGTTCACTTAATTATATGTCTAAAAGCTTAGGTTAGATCAGACTTTAAATATTAGCTGAATAAAGTTAGCTTGAATTTCCAGGAGAACACAGTTTTATCTGCTTCAGCATCTCTTCTTTGCATGTATTTGCCCTTTTTATTTAGTATAACATGTACATGAAGGTGCTTAACAAGAATTGGTGCTAATCCTCTGCAGTCCTTACTGCATCTAATATCTCTGGTGTGGAAGACACACTAACATCCTTGTGAGGCCTGACTTTTATTTGCTTTCCTCCCCTCATTTACCTTTTAGTGATGGACAATGGCAAAAACAGGCACCCTAGTGTCATGTTCTCTGAACTGCCCAGTGTTTACAAGTGCCTTCTGTCAAGATCACAGCTTCAGAGCTTAGCTGGAACTGCTAGGCAGCACCTGACATTATTCATTCTGGAGCAAATATTTCAGCTTCTTTATCCACATAGGGCATTTTTTCTGGAAAACAAAACAAAAACAACAAAAGAAAAACAAAAACTTATGCCAAACAGTTCTCCATGTCCAGCGTATTTTGTTGCAAAAGGCTTCCAGAAAATCACTGAGCATTTCAGAAGGATGAATTTTCTAAAAAGAAAAGCTGCAGACCTAAAGCTCTAACTCAACCCAATAAAGCAAAGTCTAGCTGACAGTCTAATTCCTTTACTTTCAAGAGAGCTGGACCTGAGAAAGCTGTACCAAAAACAGAAACAAAGAGAAAAGAAAGCCCAGAAACTTCTTCTTTCCAAGAAAGCACCCTTCTTTCTCTAGTCTAGCTGACAAAATTTTAAATGACAGTAAATCGACCCATCATATTCACAAGCTTAAGACATTGTCAAACACCAGCAACAATGTGTCCAGAAATAGCAGGGTTAATACTCACCAGAAATAAGACATACAGACCCCGATTTCCTTGTGCTTCACCAGTTTGGATACAGCATGATAAGTCCTACTAACAGATAGTGTTTTATGGCAGAGCAACTGGAAGCTGGATCAGTCTCAAACTGGGACTCACCTCAAACAAAGTTACTAATATTGGACTCTGCACTATTTACACTGGCCAAAGAGACAGGCCTTGTATTGAAGAAAAATGTTGACAGGTGAATGATCTGAGGGGACTGCAGGAGTGGGAAGAATCTCTTAGTTTAATTAATATTGGATTAATGTCCAGATATCTCAAATTCATTGCTAAGGCATTACATTATACCATCTGTAAGTTCTGCTTTTGGAGAACTAACATTTTTGAGAGGGAGAGGAGGAAGGGCGACAAACTTCTCTGTGAATTCTGAACCTTCCAGCTTTAAAAATTTGAGACACCTGGCTTGCTTCTAGATGAACTCACCTTTATAATGCTTTCGTTTGTTGCCTCATATAATGTTTATGTAGTTTAATCAAGCAACAAACTGACTAGGAATGGAATCTGCTGCAGTCAAAAATATACGAACCCTCTTTTTGACTGCAACTTTTTAGAACATATTCCCTTCCTTCTGTGAGCTAGGATGCAGATCTAACAAGCCAAGTCTTTCTGGAAGGAAACACCAATTATATCTCAAAGTCTGTAGTTCTGTCAAACGTTGGCAACAGCTTCATTTGGTAGCAGAAACACCAAGGTCTTTAAGGTCCATCTGTTGTAGCTCTATTCAGAGTCTCCATGGGCACTGACTTGCTAAGATGAAGCTCATGAAGTGATTAATTTTCAGGGGCATTTAGTATTGGCTTGTTACTCTTGCATCCCACTGTTTCCACTAACTCAGAGAGAAGGGTTTGACCCTGTATCCATCAGAGTGTGATCTCTCAGCAAAGTACTCTGGTCTAAAGAAAATATGACACTGCAGTGCTGCTGATGCATATGCTGATCTTCTGTACCACTGGTACTGAAAAATTTGATTCAAAAAATGAATGCTCCATAACATAAAATAACCCAGGGACCTTTTTAAATCTCAGGAATCTTTACAGCTATTATATAGCTTGACTTGCTCTCACTAAGCACACACAGAGAATGGCAGTGTAACTACTGTGCTAGAAGCAAGGCTAACAGGATCCATGGGGATTTTTAACAGCTACATTCAAGGGAATAGTCTATGAATTCACATCTGAGACTTTCCCTGGTTTTTATTTAACTCCTACACAGTCAAACTTCAGCTGAAAATAACATGACAAATCTAATCAGTGTAAATCTGTCCCAGCTGAAGGGGTGTTCTCCTTTGACAGGTCAGAAGATATTGAGTTTTAAAAGTTTGCTCTGCAAAATAAACCCAACCTGTTACATAGTTGGTTTCTTCATATAAAACACACACACACACACACACAAATAAAAAAACAAAAACAAAAAACAATAGATACCAATAAAAACAGGGTACTGCAGAATGCTTATCTAGCAAGATAGTCTAACAGGAAAACCTTATTGTTCTATGAGTAATTGGTCTGAAATAATATGAATCAATGGCAGTGCAGGAGCACTGAAGAACTGGCTGCAGGACAGCTACTGTGGGTAATGGCAAGAGGAAGAATTGAGGAAGAATTTACAATTCACTGGAGAGCATGGATATTTTCAATGTTTCAGTATTATTTTTTCAACAGCAAACATGCTTAGCTAGGGAAAAACATTTAAAATCAAGGTAGAGAGAAACACTCAGGTGTTATCTGTATCTGCATTGGCATTTCACATTTAACAGGGTTATTTTAGTGCTGTGCTTTTTTCCCCATGTTTACATCAAATATAAATGGCCCCTCTGAGCTGGGTGCTTCCTAGCATTCACTACCTTATGCAATAAATTAGAGTCTACTAAGCAAGGACTTTACAGTCCAGAAATCACATTTAATTTCAAGAGAAAGGCATGAATTTTAAACTGAAATTGGGTAGATTCAGAATAGATATAAGGAAGGATTTTTTTATGATGAGGTCCTGGAAAAGGTTTCTCAGAGAAGTTGTGGTTACCCCATCCCTGGAAGTGTTCAAGGCCTAGTTAGTTAGGACTTTGAGCAACCTGGTCTGTTTGAAGACACCCCTGCTCATTGCAGGGAGGTTGAACCACATGATCTTTTCAAGATCCTTTCTGACACAAACTAGTCTGTGATTCTATGAATTTCACCATTCCCCAATCCAGTGCCCACAAAAAAGGAAGGGCTAAGACACAATGAGACCTACACAATGCAATTTTCTCAATCCACATGTAATGCCCTAACCAGTAGACCAACCCATCAAGTTCTCTCAAATAATGAAATATATATGTTCATATGCACTATTCACGATAATTAAATAATATGACATAATAAATGACAGCTTGAAAAATTAAAGCTCCACACTTAAATGTTTCATATGTATAAGCTGTAAATTTAAAAGCTCTCTACAGACCTGTCAACTCAAGAGGTTTTTGAAGTAGGCAGTTCAGGTGCCCAGATAACATAAGGGCAGGACTTCTCTCTGCTTCCTCAATTTGTTATTTGATATCTAGACACCTAAATATACAGTATCTATTCAGCCTCCTGGACATTTCTGCATGACAAAGAAACATCTCAAATAGCTCATGAAACATGCTTAACAATGGAAATGGGTAAAAAAAAACCCACCTTGGAAGAAATAATAGTATTTTTTCAAATCATTTCTTTGGCTAAGACATCAAAATGCCATTCTGGAAACCGAAAGAAATTTTAAATTATTTATCTTAAAGATTAAATAAGTATCTAATTGAGTGAGGACACTGCATCCAAAAGTAGAAGTCTTCCAGGCACTTTGACCTTTACATCTAATAATAGCATCTGCACATACTCCAGTCAAAGGCACAAGTATTCCTCAACAGATCCAACTCTGAGAAGGGTGAAACCAGAAGATGAAAGAAAACATTAACTGTGCTCACTGAGATGTTTTCTCTCCCTGAGGATACAACTCTTCACTCCAGAATCCCCACAAATTTGCCTGGGAAATCCACATAACTGTCCACAAATACTTTAGTCAGGCCAGTGTGGCTGCACTAAGTGATTATATCTTTATTAATAGGTGCCTCCACAGTTTATTCAGTGTTTAACGAGAGAGATTGTACAAGGGGGGGTTCTGTTCTTTTCACAGACCATTGACATTATGAATCAATGGATTTTGTACAACACTGGCAGAAATTCTTTCCTACTCTGTTATTTCCTCTGCCCATTTGATTCCATACTCACTTCTGGCTCTGTGATAGACAATTGCTGAAGGAATTGAACCAAATATTTCAAGAAAATGAAAGCAGAATTGCCCTAAATGTGACTGATGTTTTCAGGATTTTATCTCTTAATACAAGATACTTCTTTGAGTAGTTCTTTCCGCAGGATATATAGTGAGACAGTTCTGAGAAAAAAAACACAGTTTGTGGAACACTATTAAACTGTAAAGGAAATTTGGATATCTAACCTCCTCTCATTTCTAAAGGAATTATTTCATCTCAGTTGTCTTACATACTCATAAGAAGCAATTTTTATGTGTTCTTGGCTGCTAGACCCCAACAATTTGCCTAGGATCTTACAAGAACTAAAGCATATAAGCCCAGAGGGCTTTATTCTTTATGTACTGGAATAAAAAAAAAAAAAAAAATCTGATTTTTAAACAAAATACAGTTGAAAAATTTGCTTCTGTCACATCAGAAAAACATTTATGGGTGCTGTGCACTGCAAATTATAACTGTAGAAAAATTCCAGTGGGACAGGCATTCACTGCATTTCAGGGCACTCAGCCCTGAGTGCAAGTCTTGAAACTTCAGTGAAAGAAGTGCAAATCTTGGGTTGTTATTTCTACTTAACAGCTTTGTCACTAGAGAGTCACAGAATTAACAATACAGGAGGAATGGCTTGAGCAGTGAGTTGTCAGCACCCTAACCCCTCTGTGCTTTCAATCTTATCTGGTCTGACTGGATAACGCATGAATGTCACTTCTGGACTATAAACTGAAAAAATTAAAAATAATTCATTGGTGTCAGTAGTCTTACCTAACATTAAATAATATCTTCATTAAAGTTTAATATATTGAAAATTTGAGGGAAAAGATGGCATGCAGTGCTTGCATGTATTGAAATATGAAACATAACCAGGGCATTGTTGGACTCATTTCAGTGCAATTCCTGAAGAATTGTCCCATTAGTCTCTGGCAATTTGTGAACAGCAAAAGGGAACCATATGAGGTGAAGTGAAAATAACATCACCAAACAGCCTAAAAAGGACAATAAAAGAAGAAAAATGGTGTGAAAACAAGGTCAGCATTGGACAATAAACATCCAATATGTGTGGCTGCAATATGGTTGGTCGCATTTAAATATTTATTCATTTTAGGGATAACTCAGTGCAATAACATTATAACTCTTTCTTATTTGAGATATCCTTCATTCCTGTGTCTATGTAGATCCAAGACAATGAATAAAGTTGATAAACAGCTTCTGGATCAGCTGAAATTCTCTGTGGACAGTCTTTGCTTGGTGCTTCACAGATTTCAGAGGTCATGAAGCTGAGTCCCAGAACCACTTGGAAGGGAACTGCTTATGCTGGTGATAGACTGCTCCACCCCAATCCCAATCCTCCTGTGAAAAAAAAAGGGGGCTGTGAAAAACATTGTAAAGCTTATTTCTTTTGAAATGTATTTTAAAAATACAAACTTGAGCCATTCTTCAGAAGCTACTTCCTACCCTGATCTTGTAACAGGCCCTGAAAACCCTGAAGGTTCTAAGATCACACGTAGGGTTGCGCTTTGCCAACACTTTATGAAGTGTCATTATCTCTTGCTGCTCTGGTTCAAGAAAATGCTGCAGGGTAGTGTTTTACCCCAGAAACAGCAGTGTCAGTATCAGGTAAGACAGGAGAAGGGAAAGTGAAGTGGTGGAGAGGATTTGGGACAGAAGAAAACACTACACACTCCTGTGGCTTTGCCACCAGTTAAATAGTCCACCAAGGGATGAAACAGTAGAATGATATTCATGTCTATTGCATCTCTGCTAATTCTCTTCCAGGCTGAAAGAGCTCATTCTTCCTAAAATGCCATCTTTGATCAACTGTAAATTTCAGGCCTGTTTTGCAAGGGTCACAGAAACCTTCAGCAGCATTTTAAACCCATTGGCATTGTGAGCATCCTGTGCAGCACCGCTTGTAATGGTACAGTCAGGCACCGTTTGTCACCACTCTGCTGTGACAAACTTCTGTGGCTCCTTTTGTCTCCATGGACATGTCATAACGGAGCACTGTGACAGCCTCAAGCATCTAGGAGCTAAAAGGACTTTAAAAAAAAATATTACGAACTTTCAACCTTTTGACAGTTGAAACTGCTGATGCCAACAGGAATTTTGTTTCCCTGATGAGCACTTGGTCCAAGGGGTGTAGTTATGGCAGCTCTGGCTTAGGGAGCTCAGAATCTCAGTTCCATATGACATTCTTTCCCCCTTTCCTTCCTCCCCTGCACTCAATGCATACTTGTATCTGTTACAAAGTGTTTTTTCTTGTTCTTGTCCTGCGCAGAAGTCATTGTTAACTCTCAGTAAAGAGCATTAATCATCTGCAGTGTTTGTACTTATTATTTGTTTTTTCTCATTCTATGAATGTATAGTATTTTGATGTTTGTCAAATGAAAAAAAAAAATTTAAAGCAACCATAATCTGGGCCCTTTCTTTCACCCCACTTTATTATTTATCTAAACAACGACAACAACAACTACATGTCCCATTAAAAAGTCATCAAATTCTTGCTGCAAGCAATTCATTTAAAGAGAAAAGGAAAGGGAAGAGTAGGTGTCCCTTGACATTCAAGAAAACTGCATTTCTAATTGATGTATTGTGGTAGTCAAATGCCAACACACAGGCAGATCACTTAACCAGAGCTTCTGTGTGGCAGCGTTGAAAGGACTTTCCCAGTAGTTCAAGGCAGTGACTTTAAGGAATTATGGCTCCAGTATCTCATTTATGAATAAAGGGTAAATACTGCTGTCAGTATGAGGGGAAAATCAAATCTGTGAGGAAGTGCAAGGAAGGAAATGTGTATGTAACTGGGAAAATCATAAGGAAAACTGTAACCAAACTATGAAGAAATAAAATTAAATAATTTTTAAAAAAATAAAAACACCACCCTAATGTTTTGTATGAACAAACAAAATTAAATCACAAAGGACTAAAAAGGTATAGCAGGAAAGAAGGCTCCCCAATCTACTCTAGGGAAATGGAAGTTTAAGGCAGTGATGAATAGTGAGGATGGCTGGGTGGCTGTGCAGTAGTAAAGGCATCACCTCAGTAATACTGAACCTTCTGACCCTAAGTGAGATCTGCAAGGTATATGTTACGCTTGGACTGTGTCTTAGAAGCCTAGAAGGATAGAGTTTTGCTTTTTCCCAAGAATTAGTAGCCCAAGATCTGAAGATTAGTCCTGCTGAATTGAGTGGGCACTGCAGGTGCTCTAGAGCAGGTCACTGATAATGAAGTGGCTTCGTATGAAGTGCTCAGTTTCTGTTCCACTGGCACTCTGATTTGCTCAGCTTTTGAAAGGTCTTGGTGTCCTTTGAACCGATGCCCAAATGTAGGAAATGCAGCCAAGTCCAGGCTGTGGCTGTCAGTGCCCCCAGGGGCAGAGGATTCATCCCCTGCAGGATAACCGGGTGCTGCCGAGGCAGGCAGAGGGAGTGCCCCGATGGACTGCACACCCCAGCTGGGAGAGCTCCAGAGCTCCCTGTGTGCCAGCAGCTGGGATCACACCTTCTTTCAAAGGGAAGAATAAGAATTCAGGCATACAGTAACTTCTTGGCCCACTTCACTGTGATCAGAGCAGATGCTTAACGAATAAGGAGCTGAATTTAATTGCTCTGAAGGTTTAATGCATTTATCCCGTTTTTAAACCACTCGAGTCATTAAGTTTATGCCAAGTTTTACAAGCTATCTGTTCCAATGCCCATTGATTTTGATATATATTAAACTGTGTGAACCAGCATATATAATCAGCATGTGCATGTTAAGACTTGTAGATGATTCCTTTCCCAAGAAAGGGAATGAAAATGCCCTGCAGGCATCATTTGGATGTATTGTTGCAAGTAACAGTTCAATGGCAGCTTCAAATCTGGCTTTTATTCCTCTTGCCCAGTGCTAGAATATCCCAAAAATACCTCCATACAGCACTGGATACAGTATCAACTTCTCCCTTTTTCTAGCTAGTTGAAACTGCGTGTTGCCTAGAAAATGCACCCTCAGCTTTTAGAATTGATAATTATATAAACTTTCTGGGAATTCAGGATGCAATTCTGGCAATCTGGAACATTAAAAAAGCATGCATTAAGATCAAAAAGATATAAAATAAAATATTCCTTTTGCTTATAAACTTGCAAGTGAAAAAGAAGCAGAAGAATTTTTAAATCTTTTTCCCCATTCATTCCATTTGTTCATTTAATGTCTGAAGTTTTTTAGTTAGTCATAGAGACCACAAATTCCCTTTTCTTCTTTCTTTTAAATTATTATTATTGCTGTTGGTAAAAGTTAGACTTCTCTGCAAAATCAAACTAATTCTCTGACTGGAGCTTCAAAACCCTCCAGGATTATAAGGACTGCTGAAGGAGTTGGCGACAATGGGAAATTCATACAGAAAGGTGAAAATGAGATTTAAACAATTCTAATGTTTTCATTAATATGTGACATAGAGATATCTCTTTCTTTTTTTTTTTTTTCCCCTTTCTCTTTTCAACTCAGAAATAGAAATCCACACCTTGTAGTAAAAATTTTAGAGGCGCAAAAAGCATCCAAAGTTACTGGTCACCTGAGTGACTAGATTAGGGAGGGACAGGTGTACCAGAAAACAAATCCATTGCTTTAATTTACTACATCCTGTAGCAGAAAAACAGTGAGTAAAATGAGTAAAAAAACGGACAAAAATGTACATTTGTTATGTTAGATATTGTTACTCTACAAGTGACAAGAACTACAGAGGGTTCTCATGACATGCAGGCATATCTGTATGGGTAATAAAGATTTATATTTCTTATTGCTGGTAAAGGCATATCATTGTTGGACAATAACCAGATGACACGGAAGATCAAGTCAGGATAACAATTCAGAAATATTCTTGTTACTCTGATAGAAGAAATATTATTTACTACAGAGATATTGCCCTTTACATTCACAGTGTCTCCTGACCTGAGGTCACTACTTCGTGTGTGAGGAGAGCCATCACCTCTCCAAGCAAATATCAAATAACATTGAGTGACCTATATTTACAATATGTGTGTTGGCATTATCTAATGTGCAGAGAAAACAACTGAATATTTTGCCTAAATCTGTCTCCTGAAAGAAAAGACTTTCATCCCAGCATTTCCAAGACAGTAAATGTTTGTTTAAACATGTTGCCTCCTTTTTTTTCTGTTCATATTTGTCAGGTTTTCAGCCACCAGTTAATATTCATTCTATGCACGATTAAAATCAGCATTGATAAGGCACTAGCTAAATCCTAGCTGTAAATGAGAGGCTGAAGGGCACAAGTGCATACTGATGACCTCCAGGTGGACCTGGCAAATATTTGTGATGTCACACAAGCATGAAATACTGTTTTCTTTATTGGACAGCCAAGAGGATTTATCGAGCCCTTTATCCACCACAGGTGCAGCTGACTCACAAAATACAAATATTTCTCTTTCTACCCACACAACATCTCTCTGATACCAGGGGAAAGAAGCTGCTGAGAAGACATTAGTCCTTCTTTTCCCCTCCCTCACCGCCCCACCCGTCTCTGGAGCCGACAGCCAGCAGTCCGTGGATATCCAAGTATTTCAAATTTCAAGCATTCTGGGTTTAAAGCAAATATTGTTAAGCCTGAGTGAACCCTGAGATAACTCAGGTTTGATTGTCTGAAAGTAAAGGGTCTAATGCTTTCTTACTTCAGGCCAGCACAACGTGAGCCTGTCCCACACCCCCGTTCCCCCATCAGTAGCTCCAGGTCACCAGGGCTATGGGAGTCCCTCAGGCTGCAGCTCCAAGGAAAGCTCTGCTGGCTGCCCCAGCCTGCACCCCGGGTGACACACCACAGGCACACAGCAAGGGCAGGCAGGGCGTTTTATACACCCTAGGTCTTGATTTGTGGTTTCATAGCAGGGAATGCTCAGGACCTGCCTCCAGGGGAGCTGCTTAATCCTTCTCACTGCAGGAGAATCACAAGCTGGAGCAAGACTGCTCAGCTGAGCAGTGGCACATTCACCTGGACTGAGGCCACCAGGTAACCCTGCCTGCATGTTTTATGCAGTGGTTACAGAGCCAAGTGCTACCCCAAACAAGAATCAGCAGGACACAGCCCAGTTTAATCTCTCTGTTTCTGGCCCAGTCAGTTCCTCCCTCTCTCCTTCCAGAGTCACAGCTTCAGCCACGGCAATGAAATGACACTCAACCCTGAAGGGCTTTCAGAGACATGAGAAATGAGACTCAGATGTAGGGCTGAGGAGTAGAAAGTCTTCCTAAAAATCAAGAAGAGTTTTATTCCCACATCTCAAGCCAAAATAATAAATTACTGGACCCCCCAATCCCTGGCACTGGTTACACCACTGCTTAGGACATGTGGATCTACCTCACGCCTCCAGATTCAAACACCATGTGCCAGAGGGTACCTACTCACCATTACATTAGAGGATTTCCAGGAGAATTCTTATTTCTTTCTGTGAAAAGAATCTTCCATCTTTTATAAAGTAATCAAATATTGATTCCTCCAGAGAAGGAGGCCAAAAGCCGCTCTAGTCCTGTCAGTCTGGTTCTTGCTGAGGAAGGAGGAGAGCTACATACTTCTAACACCAGAAATCACTCACTCCAAAATTATCTATGGAGCAGGTATCCATCACAATTGTTGTGACTTACCAGATAGACATATTCTTTTTCAAACCCAAGACCTGACTTACTGTATAAAAAAGCAAAATGTTTAAACAGGATGTACTGATGTCTCACACCAGCACTGGGAAGATGCCATTTTAATCATCTGTACCCAAGACTCAGATTGCTGAAGGTGCTGCATTGCTGCCGCAGCCTGAAAGAAGCTACTTTTTTAAAATTTTCCTTGCTTCTAGTTATGCACATATGCACCTCTGCTTTCAGCCGCTGTCTCTTTCTCTCTTGGAAGTCCAGTCTTCATAACTACCTTCTAAATTTACCATAAAGTAAACATGATATGTCCTTCTAAAAGGCAAGTAAGCATGCATATTTGTAAAATCAGATGCCACTGATAGATCTTTTGTTCCTTTCATAGAACACAAACATGCAGGGGACAGATCTTCTGGGCAGTAAGAGTATTAGAAAGTAATATAAGATAATCATTTGTCCTTTTTTAGAAATAAAAATTATTCTTGCCTTTTATTGAGCTTTTTTTTTATTGGAAGAAGAAAACCACCCAAAAAAAACTTTCTGACTTAAAAGTTTCACTACTCATAAAAAACTTTTTGAAGTTCCTTTGGTAGTATTCAAGTAGTCAGTGAGGTTAAAAAAAAATTCTAATAACTTCTGGTATTATTTCCTATTTATCCTACCCTATTATTTCATATTATTTCCCTATAGCATCACACTCCTTCTACAATCAGTGCAAGTCATGAACTGTAATTAATTTTAATTACTGACACTTTGAAGGATAGTTTAACACTCTGTATCCCCAATTTCCTCATCATGTTATTATTTCTTCCAATCATTCTTTAATTTACAGGTGCCCTCAGGACTACTTAATAATTAAAAAGATTTAACAGATACAAATATTAAGTGCTCTTTACCAGTCAGACAAAACCAATTTAAAAGTTTGAAACTTTCTTTTGTACAGAACTTTCCTTCTTCTTCACTTCCTAAGAACCTAGGGCTCAAGAAAGCTGAATTCCCAAAGTGTTGACCATTTCAGTTTTTAGAAATATCAAGAGACAAGGGAAGAAATCCATTTCTCCTGTTTCAGTCCAATTCTTAGTGGTCACATGTTCAAGCTATTCCCAGAATAACTGGATGAAGGAGAAATGCCAGGTGACCATCAGGGTAGAATCAGGCAATGGTCCTAACTCTCCAGAGGAGGCATCTGCTATCATAGCTAGAGCTCAGGAGAAGTTATTTTCCTTTTCTCTTCTTCTCATCCCCCCAAAAAATTAGAAGTGATTTTTCATCCTCATCTGCTATAGCCTTCCTTGCATCACAAAACTGACTGCCCATGTGTAGCAGTAGCAAAAAAGCAAAAAAAACCAAAAAAAACAACAAAAAAAAACAAAACAAAAAAAAAAAAAAAAAAAANTCTTGTTCAGAAAAAAAAAAAAAAAAACAAAAAAAAAAAACAAAAAAAACAAACACAAAAAAAACCAAACAGAAAAAAATGTAGTCATGTAGTCAAATAAGCTGAAATAATACAATTTGAAAATGCAGTTGCAATGCCTCACTGCAACTTTGATTCATAGTACTCCAATTTCCATTTTTCCCCTACATGCCTTGGCTTTCCAGCCAGACTACCTTTTCTGTGATGCACCTCCCAGGAGAGCTCCTAGTCTGAAGGAGAGATGTGGCTTAACTGAGAATTTAAATGCATGGGGAAAAAAGAATACAAGATGAAGCAAAACTAAATCCCACAAGATCCCAGCAAAATGCATCAACAGAAAGACTTTATCTTTTCATCTAAAACATTTTAGCTTTGGAATTCCTTTTTTTTAATAACAAATTTCTGAGCTATGCAAATGTTTTTCAGACTATATATGCTTTCATTTAATATTTTGCTTTCCTTTAAAAATTAAAACTTTAATGGAAAATAGTCCAGCACCCTTAGCTTGAGCCTCTATGGGGAAGCCACAGTCACTTTTGTATGACTAATGGTGTTTTGATACAGGGGAGAAATCAGGACCAAAAAGGAATTTTATTTTTTTTTCTCTGAAAGTGTCTGTGCAAACTGTTTGTCTTATTACAGCCATCTGCTCCTAGTGTGTACTCAGTAGTAGTATCTGTTTGCTTTATTGCCTGAAATATACTTTTATTATCTTTACTACTTCTTGTTAGCACTGCAGGGTCCATTACGTTACAGGGCAGTGATATGGGTTTTAATCCATCTTGCACATCACAAACAGAATTGCTAAGGCCCAGATAAGTATGTTATTGTTAGTAAACTGTGAACATGAAGAAAACCATCCTCTTGAGAAGATGCCTTTCATCTTCTCAAGCTATATGTGTAAGGCTGGCAGATAGAAGAGAGAGAGACAGTTTTATATAGGAATTGAGCACATGAGGTTTCTCATTACTGAAAATTATCACAATACCCTTGATATCATTTTTGCAGTCATCTTTTTACAGTTTAACTTTAAAAGGTTCACTATTACTAAAGGATGAACTTTTCAGTCTGGAAGTGAGATTCAGGGGCTCAAATGTTGAGAAACTGTTTCTGGGAACTTCTGTCTGCCCACAAGAGGTTTGGTTTAGCATGTGAGTATCCATTATTATTCTCAGGGAAAAAAGTGTTTCTGGTTTTTTTTCCTGTCATAAATTGTTTCAGTTTTTTTTAATTGAGGAAGTAACAGAAGTTTTTAGGTAACCTTGCTATAATTCCTGTTCATTAATAGAAATACATATATGTGACATTAGCAGTGTTGACCACCAGGTTGGCTGGAAACTTGACAGACCTAAAGAGATGGATATCAATTACTTTCACCTGACATGTATCTGAACATTTATATCAAAACTATTGCAGAAAATTACATGTGTACTTGGGCACGAATAAAAAGACAAAACTAACATTCTTTCTGCCTGCATTTTTAAGCAAACAAACTTATAATGAGGCAGTGCATTTGTAGCACCATCTTCCATCAGGCAGAGTAAGCTGATCAATAGGCAGTAAAGGTGTCATCACCAAGAAAAGTCTAATGGATCATTTTCAAATGCACCCCTTTATCATTCACATCAAGGAATTCCTGTATCCATGCAAAACTGTGTGATCATCTGTCCCATAGAACAGGCAGCCTCGATGCTACTGAGGAATTTTGCTTTGAACAGTTTTCTTTGCCTCAATTTTCATTCACATTATATCCACATTAAAGGTATCAATTGGATCACAGGCACTTCACCTCAGGGAATTATTTTGGCCAGAACAGATGAGATTCTTGAGCACTTATCACCAGCACTAGACACCAGCTGTCCCTGGCCATTTGAATACATTTAAGCACAAAATGATTTCTGGCTGTGTTGCCCAAACTCCAAGTACATTCCTGCATCAAAGATAAATAATTTATATTCAAATTTCTTTTACTCGCCTTTTTTTTTTTTTAATCTGAT
>VYXF01007242.1:332954-473975 GCA_013397295.1 Polioptila caerulea
TCTTACCCGAAAGTGAAAAGTGGGAAAAAAAAAAAAAAAAAAAAAAAAAGGATAGAGATGCTTTCAGTCCCACAGGCCTGGGATTTGACACAGGGAATTTGCTGTTGCTCTTTTTGCTGTTTCCCTTGTGAATTCCTCCAGCCTGTAGTTCCAGGACTTCAAGCATAAATTCTATGATTTTGGGACAGAATTACTTTGTCATGGAAAAAGACAACTGAGAAGTCTCAGAGTTATATTAGATCTCTCATGACACTCTCAAGGAACAAAATTATTCCCAGATTTTTCTTTACAAAAACAGGTAAAACAATAGTAAATTTTTACATAACAGTGACAGAAGGCTAAGCATGTAATAATTGCTGTGAAGCAGCCTATACCGTTGCATGATAATTCTGGTAACTAAGTAGCAGCTCTATGAGAAACAGGTGTATTAAAAGGGTGATCTACATTGAAGTTCTACCCCCTTCTTTCTTAAATAAATGCACATTTAAGTCCTGACATCAATGTAAAAACATTTCCCTATAAAATTAATAATTAATTCTGATTCACTGGGAGACAATGTTAAAAAATTAGAGTGATAATTATAGCACCCACATTTCCTTTAGGAACATTTTTTTAGGCAATCAATGACTCACCAAGGGGCTAACAGCAAAACTGGGCTTTTTGTAGCTGTTTGATTTTTTTACTGTAGAGATTTCCAAGGTCTTCAAGCAAAACTTTTAGATAAAATATCTTTCTCCTTGAAGTCTATTTACCAGAGTCATCACCTGCAGCCCATGGGTTCCTCCCATTATCCAAGCAGGCTGAGTTTTGTTATAGTCTTGTCAGAATCACAAACATGCCATTAGCCTCCTCCAACTTATCCTGTTTCAAGATATCTCCATTAGGTTCTTTTCTTATCTTACCACCATTAACTCTGGTAGGAAGAGTGGGTGAGTAATGGGAAGAGATCATGATTAAAACAATTCAATTCTTCCTCTGATTGCTGCTAATAAATCTGGATATTTAACAATTCAATTATTGGTGTCTCTACCAAGACCAGTAAGTCTCCTTCACTCTGGCTGGCAGAGGGAATAAATGAATTGATGTGCAAGGTCTCATTCAGTATCCAATAATATCAATCCAATTGATGCAACCAATAAGTAATGATACTAATAAAATGAGTTATGAAAATTGTATGTTCATATCAATGAAATTTCTTCTTTGGTATGCCAGCACTAGGTTTCATCCCAGATGCACAAGCTATAATTTGTGATTTAAAACACCTGGATGGCCAAACCTGAAATTAAATAGCAGGATGGTAGGTCCAGAAGTGAGACAGGAGGAGGCTGAAGTAGTCTATAAAAGAAAACCAGAATAAGCTTTGACTTCAAAAACCAATATTCAATAAAAAGACATGCTGAACACCACCAAGACTAATTAAAATGTTGTACTTCTCCAGCTCGGGAATTGAGTACAGGTTCTTGGAGAAATTGTCATGAAACTCACATTCTTCCCTTTTATCATGGCCAGGCAGATTAGGTGAGGAGAGCTGGTGTCCTTGGACTAAGTCTGGCCAGACAACATGCTACTTCTTTCTGTGCTGTTCCTACATTTCATACCAGTAAAGTTCCCTTGGTCTCAATGCAGACAAAGGCTTTCTCTCCAAAAAAGGAAATTGAACTTCCCATTTGTAAATGTGACGATTTTCTTGTTTTGCATAATTTTATTTAAACTTAGCCTGAAGTAATGAAGACCATGCATTAAGATGTGTTCTCAATAGTAATTTCAAATGTGTAATTTTTCTGTACCATAGAGGTTCAGATTTTCTTTTTCATTGTCTTTTTTTTAATGCTTGAACTACTCATATATTAAGCCACTCTTTAATTTAACAAGACAAGTGCCTTCTTGAAACACAAACTTGAAAAGTCTTTTAAATCAAAAGAAAAAAATTTGAAAACACATTTTTCACCACCATTTCTGATTAGTTTGAGATCTTTGCACTAATATACCAAGAAATGATTTTTCCTTCCTGATGGGGTCACTATCAAGAAACAGACACAAAATTGTGGACACCTAAAACTGCAGTGCACAATTTCACTTAGATCTAGTTGTGCAGCACAAGAGTGCAGGACCATAAAGCCCAAATGTTTTCCTTGTGCTACATGTCAGAGAGCCAGGCACACACCAGTGACACTGGGGGGTTGTTTCAGATGAGTAAGCAGCAAGTGTTACGAATTTCCCCTGCCCTCAATGTGGTCCCAGAACCCATTATCTCCTGGGCTGCCCCTGCAATGCGGGCTGTGCTCACAGATGTGGCAGCTCTATGTACACAGTGATAGGTTTAAAATGGATGAGATTTTCAGGAACATAAAGTTCTTGAGAAAATAGGGCATGATCTTTGCAGTCGTGGGGAAACATAGTCAGAACCTTGAAATAGCATGCTAATTGCCCTGAGTAAAGTAATTTGTTTTATCTGTCTGCCACTTGGTTTCCTGCAAAGCACACAAAAACTATTACAGGATTTTACTGAAACTAATTACTACTATTTTATCACAAAGGCTGCTGAAGCATAATCCTCTAACATTCATTCTGTGTTTCTCTCACAAACTATGCCTCCCCTTCCTTCATCCTGAATTTAAAATCTTGTGGAAAGTCAAGAAGCACTTTAATCATCCAGTGTTGTAATAGACCCTGCTGATATTCAGCCTCACACTATAATAATATGGAGTGATAGCACAGTACATCAATGTAAACTCTGGTAAGCTGCAGACACCACTGCTTATTTGTTCATAGGAAACCTGCACCCCACAAAGTCTGAGATGTGCTCTAAGGACACCACCTGCCTCCCCACAGAAACTTTCCTGAATAACAAGCTGAGCACAGGGTAATTTGTTTCCATTTTCCAACTTGCACACACAGGAACTAATAAGAATATTTTTAAAATACTGAAGATTTGGTGACTAAATAATGACAGCGTACCCTGGTATTAATGCAATATATTGGCGTATAATCATGATTTTTTAGAAGCCCTGAAATATCTCATTTTGATCATTAGCATGAAATCATGCTGATGTTGAGATACCTCATTAGAATGGTTGGCAACTTGTCTTTAAATTAAATTATTATTCTTTTGAAATAAATGACACTGCTTGAATATGTTCTGTCACATCTTGATAGTTAATTAAATTGATTTTATTGGAATAGTCAACCACACAAAATACAACATATTAAAGAATGTATTTGACAAAAAAATAAATTAATCATTGTACTCTCATTGAGAGATGAAGTACAGGCACCATCTGCATTTCTCACCCGATATAACCAGCAAGTGTTCAACCAGTGTTGATGTACTAAGAATTACACTGCACTTTTTTAAAAGTGCCCCTCTACAAGGCTAATTTTTCTGTACAGAAAAGTAAATGAAGACTGATAGCTAGAAGGCACAGTAGTAACAGGTTCTTGAAGTAGGAGATAAAGTGAAGATTTCCTTTTCTCAAAAAGAAGTAGGAAGAAAATAATGATTTTTTGCCATTGAATGGTAAGGTCAGAGCTGCTGTTAAAAGGAAGCCTCTCACTCCTACAAATGTTTATCTACCGAAATGTATGTGCCTTCAGGTACCCAACAATAATCACTTTTTAAATCATACATGTGCTACATATACCATTTTCTTTTTTTCCATTTCTAGTTGGGTTTTCTACTCAGTATGGAGTACGTTGTGTATGTGTGTATGTAATTCTTGTGTCCATATAGACATCAGATCCAGTTCTGTGATGATCTTGCTGGCTGACTTTGAAGGCAATGTTATTAAAGACCTGTTATTCAATTCTTCATCTGAATCCAGCCTTCAGTGTGTTAAGCATTAGATCCCTTATTTTTGTGACCTTCTGAGTCCACTTATTGTAAGTGGGTGGATATTTGATGGAGCTGGCCAACAGAGCAAAAATATTCCATGAATAATCATTCGCATGTGTGAACAAATGCACTTTCACTGTGTGAGCAGTTATCCATCTCCTTCCCCAAAAGCATGCACATCTCAGGAAGACTAAAACAGACTCAATCACATCCCCTACACTTCTGTGACAAAGGCCAAAAACAGAACTTTTACAGAAGGATTCTGAAGTCCATATTCATTTAAAGCTCTCAAGATACAGCCCATGGACACTCTCATGGGGTAATATTTTCAAATGGCCTTAAAGCAGATTTTTAAAAGTAAAATTTCAGATGCACACATTGAGGATTAAATTAAATCCTGCAGGATACCTTTTCATAGTGCTTGTTGCAAAAGGCAATGAGAAACAATCTGCATATTTAGGCATCTAAATCTCATCTTAAAATCCGTCTCTAAGTAGTTTAATGGAGGTCCTCATGTCCAGATCACTAAGATTTAAAGCTTATTACCTCTGAGTATCTTGATATTATATCCTATGGACTTAATGAGTTACAAGCTCCTAAATCAGTTGTGTGGGTTTCAGTTATTTAAAGGATGATCTGTAGAATTTAAAAAACCAAACACTACCACTTTTCTTTAGCCACATGGAAAACAATGTCTTAGCAGTGAAGAAATTGGATCCTGCAACTAGACGTTGTACATCACCTTATGGATGATACATAGTTCATATAGAGTTAGGATAAAAAGGAGAAAATTTCTATTTCCACAGCTTGAAGGAAGATCACTGGTAAAGAGTCAGTCTGCTTTTGCAGCTCCCCTGCCAGGCGTCTGCAGGATCCTGCCCAAATGAGTGGCTTGGTAGGAAGTGCTTGTGGGCTCATAGGAAAAGAAAGGAAGAGCTGCTTCTGCAATATTTTTCTTCAGGCCTTTAAGATGGTCTGTTATTCCTGAGTTTCAAAATGTCATCTGACAAGATAGCAACTGTTGGAAACAAATGATCATTCCTTGTCTGAAATTGGCAAAGTCATCACAGGATTTGGATCTGATTTGCTTCCCTTAACTGTTCCTATGATGGAGGCCATACAACCTGCTCAACTTGATATAAATTGCAGTAATTCTTTAAAATGCCACACATTAGACATTCTGTCATTTCCCACAGCTAAACACTGCCACATCTGATAGTGCAAAATAACAACTGGATGACTTCTCTGATTAATCACTTGGAAAGAAAGCAGGGAGGGGAAGGGGGATGAAATCCAAAATCATGTTGAAATCATGTAAAGGTTACCTCTCAAAAGGAAAATTTATATTTCCCTCCTCCTTTGTCAAACATGTGCTCTATATTGCTATTGCTAGACAGACCCATGTTTGTTTGCTCATCTGTCTCCGCCACTTAGACACATTGCACTAACCACAAAATGAGATGCAGCAAGATGCTCTGGGAACAGACAGAAACAAAAGTCTCCCATAAATTCACAACAGCTCTCCCACTTACAACTTGATTTAAAATCAAGTTTTAAAGAAGGGAAAAACAAACTGTATATTAGAAAATGAGGTTGCTGAATATCAGTGTGCAGGCAGGTGGAGTGAGATAACATACTGAGTAATATGCATTTTTCTCACTGCAGAATTAATGCTGAAACACAGTACAATATCTGTATGAGAAAATCAAATCACTAATAATTGCAGCATATGCTCTGAGTGATTTTATGCAGTGCTAGTGGACACAAAGACAATTGCTGGGAAATCTGATGAATCTGATCCAACACTTACAAAGGTGTTGGTAAAGGCCAGAATGTACCAGTCAAGAAACCAAAGCTCTGGATCTTGCCTCAGAGGAAGCCTGCCTGGCACATTGAACATCACAATCACCCCTCAGCACAGCTCCCCCTGGCAAGGTTAACAGCACACACGATGGTAAAGGGATCAGATTTGTTTGGCTAAATTATGATTTAATGCTCTATTCAGCTGGACACAAACAGCACTATCTTCTTTTGTAATATGAACATAACAACACATGAAAACATCATTTTTATTGTCCTTTTCTTTGGAAAAGTGTCATCACCTTACCTGGAGTCAAAAGCTTTGCATTACCACTGTTTCTAGCTGACATTAGGTGTCTCAGGAAGCTCCTGATGAGCCATGAAATATTAGCACAAGATAGAAATCATATTAATGGAACTGCTTAGGTTTGTGGTGAAAAATTAGATAACCTAATTTGTAGTTCAATTTCCAAGGTACCTATTTGTTAGCTAAGTAATTTACCACCATCTTTCATCATTTAAGTCCTTTTCCTCTCTGAAGATTTAATTAGTTTCCTTCTCTGTCTCACATACAATTTTCTTGAACTGTTTCAGGCAGTCCCAACAACCCACAAGAAATGTCCCCTTGAACACAGAGGAGAAATCAATAACTTCCATGACTGTTCAGTAAAAGAACACAGCATTTTCTGATAGCTGCAAACAAGATGGAATTTAGGCCACAAATGTTTCCCACTCAAGCATGAAAACAACACTGGTACCCTGCTGGTAAGCAGCCATGCAGCCTGAGAGTGACCAGTGGCAGAATACATCCAGGTTCAGGCCTTTTGAAAGCCATTTGCCCTGAAGAAATCCCATAAATAATCTAAGGTGAAACAAAACCATGCATTTCGTCTCTCATAATAAGCACACAGCATGATGAGTGAGAACAGCTATCAAACTGCTTCCAAGAGGAGAGCTCAGTTTGATAAATTCCCTCACATTTGTCTGATTTTTGCCTCTATTTTACATTATCAAGTTTCAGTAAACTGCCTTATGAATATGTCTCTAAATTAAACTCAAGTCTACTCCTACTCGCTTTCACAGAGGTCAGTAAACCTGTCATTAAATTCAGCAGGGATAGGTTTGGGTCCAGAATGAGTAACCTTTCCTTTCTTTCCTTGTTTGCTATCTTTATTTCACCTTGGTCTAACCTTAATTACACAGTAACTTAATATTATCCTTCCTATTCACACAACCAAGTAATTGCCCTCTTTCTGTCATCTCTGCTATTTTTAACACACCCTTTGTTGTTTTTTGAATACTAATACAAACATTGATACCAATCAAAGAGTATGCAAACAGGCTATTGGGCTTGCACTTAACATTACTAGAGAAGGACAATAACTGGGGCTCTGGGGACAAAGTGTCACTCAACACCTTCACATAGTACCCTGTAAAGCACATCAGCCCTGGTGTGATGAACACTACAATCTCTGCCTGAAGTTTTCAAGGTTCTCCTTAATTCAGTCTTCAAGCATCTCAAGTAATTTCCTTTCTGTGTGAGCTAAGGAAGTTACTGTTTTCTCAAGTATTTAAAACATTACAGACTATGAAATGTGGGAATTTTTCTTTTGACTTCAGAGCAGGAATCACTTATGTCCCATTCATATCTTTCATTTCCACTGGAAGAAAATGTTGGTAAACAAACTAAATGAAGATTCAAAGTGAGTTTGACACTATACACCCAGCTGTGGGATAGCTCTGGGTTATGGCCTCTTCCATTAGTCCTTCTTTACATTATCCATAGCACTGATGCCTTGGAATGGCTACCTAGAGCAGAGGCTAGACAGAGTCAGAGAAAAAAGTTGATATTTATTAAAGACCTTCAACAGATACACTCTGGGCAGTGCAGGAGCCTTGCAGAGGCTACTCCCAAGATGGACAATGGTCACAGGTTTTTCAGACAGATATAAGTTTGGTCTGTTTGTATATCAGGGGTTAATTGTCCAATTACAGCTTCAGATAATGAACTCATATTCCCCCAGTTTGCTCTTCCCCCTCATTCACTTTTGTTTATACTTTTCAGGGCCGAGGATGTCCTTGGTTCTCAGGCTTAGAAGAATTTTTAGTCTGACCAAAATATGAAGAGAGCTTACTAACACTCTATGTGGAGTTCAGAGTTATACACTAATGCAGTACAGGATCTGAAAAATATACAGGCTAAAAATTTAAGGCACAGCACTCGTTAAACATATCAATGGTTATGCATATCGCCTCTTTTGGATCTAACTCTCAGGCACTTAACTGTGCCTTGGCAGGTAGACAAAGCTTAGAAACATATTAATTGCATATATTACATTAGGAGAGATATAGAAGGTCTGTTCAATGGTACCTCATTCTCTGAGGCTTGTTGGAGTGCCATGCTTAATGACAACAAGACATGTGTGGAACTTTGGTTTCAACATCCTCTTACTCAGCATTCAGAGGATTTTGGACTGTTTCTCCAAGCTGGGCATGTAAAAGACAGTTGTCTTGGCACAGAGTACTAGGCACTAGCGTGCTTAACCCCTTCATCTTGGATAATTTTTGTTCCGATGGTAGGAAGAGCCTACAGAAGGATGAAACTTGTACTAAGTGCAGCTTGGGACCGGCACATCCTGAGTGGCAGGTTCAGGAGCTTGTCCAGACTACACAAGTTGGTGAGTGTCAACCTAGATGCATGCTGCCTTCCTAAGCCTGCCCTGTTAGCCTCTGAGTCTTGCTAAAAATTGAATAAAAGTGAATGGCAGCTAACTATAAACTACCACATGGAATAAAGCTTTGGTTGTTATGGCTGGTATCATGCCTGATGTAGAGCAAATGATTTTGGTAAGGGCTGTAAAACCTTCTCCCCTGGGAATGTTCAGGCACTGTATTGCCATCAACACAATTTACGGGCTATATTAGCACTCTGCTCATGAGCTTTACTCTCCCCAGAAACTTTTGGAATTGGGAAGGTGGAAAGATGCTCATAAAACAGCAATATATTTGACATGCTGTTCTGTAGGATCAGAAAGCAATCTGCAGAGGTCTGACTTCTGACAAGGAATGCTGTTTAAAAAATCACAGTAACTGTCAAACTTATTCCTTCTACCATCCATGATACAAGGCCAATTTACAAAAAGACCTTGAACAGTCATCAATCACCCAACACATCTGACAGTCACATCAACTGTATAGCCTGGGCAAGCATTTTGTGTCCTCGGAGGCAGGTTCAAGCTTCAGCAACACTGCCGTAGTCAGAAAAGCCACCAGTCTGTGCAAGAGAGGTAGAGGTTTCCCTACATGTCAGGTAGCAGCTTGACCTCCTGGTTTTTCATTTTGCTCCCTACCAGCCTTCTAATCCATCAGGACTCAGTTGTGACTTTGCTTCAAGTCCTAATGAAGGTACTTGTCACGTGTGCATGTGAAAGACAATGTTCTGGAAAGATTTTTGTCCCCAGTGTGATTGCATGTGATATTGGAAAGTCCTACAGGAGTCTTCAGCTGTTTCTAAAGCTCCCTGCACGGATGTGCCACAAACATCACATTTCTTCCTCTACCAACACACCAACACAGGAGCTGTTATTTTAGATCAATTGGAGCTAGACAAAAATAAAATTCTTCCATGGCACATACTCAAATTGGAGCTTTGTTTGTTAACTCTCACAATGGCTTATGGTTTTCATTTTCTTTTCATTTTTCTTTTTCTTTCAAATTGTAAAAACAAACTTTGTCTAGGAAAATTCACATTAATTAGGTAAGATATTGTACAGAAAGGGGGTGTGTCCAGGAAATAAAGCCTTTCCTGCATCTGAAATGATTTCACTTCAGCTAGAAAACTCACATGAATCTCACCCCAACTCTTTTCCTTCCTTTTTTTTTATTTTTTTACTGCTTTCCTGTGAAATATTATAACCACTACTCAAGTAGCCTCAAAATAATTACTTGGGTCCACCTGGTCTTACAACCTTTTCCTCACTCCGTGACTCCTTGTCCCATATATCCAGCACAGGAGAAAAGTTTCCTGTAGTGAACAAGCAGGAAATGCCACAGATCTGCTGCAGTATTCCTGAAGGCAGCTCACAACATGTATAAAGCCTGTTAATATGTTCTTTTTAAACAGCTTTTGCAGATACACCTTATATGCAAGATAGAAACAAAGGTATGATCATACACTGGGCCCAGAAAAATCAGTGTCAATGATTTGCAGATTTTGGAAAAAGTCTATTTCTCCTTCCCTTTTATATTAAAGTCCCTCTGAGACATTTGCTCAAGGCTCATTCTTTTTAGCTGTCTCCTTGCAGTCTTGGAAACACTTTATCTCAGTCCCCTCACAGTTCCTGATGTATGAGCACCTGACAGGGTTCTCAACACACCTGCTCCAGCAAAGGAAAACTATTTCTTCACAGGGTGAGATTTGTTCTTAGCTATTTCAGGTTAGAGCCTCTACTAAGCTTGTACAACACTTGGAAATAAAGCAATTTTTTAAAAGGAGGGGGAAAAAAGGAAAACCTTCACACTTTGGGAAGTATGCCTTCATCTTATTTTAGGTCAGTACTCTGACCTGGATGTACATCTCCATCTTTTGCTTCTTCTTTGCTTTAGCAATGGGATGCTTAATATATTAAAGCATTATTTTTCATCCTACTTCTACTTGTGAAATGTTGTCCTTTGTCTGAAAGGTCACCAGCATTTACTAGCAGTTATCTCTAAGCAATAGTAAAGCCAAGGCAGTATTTTTCTTATACCTGTGGTGCAAAATTCTAGTTCTAAGATGCAATGCCTAAAACCCAAGTGACTTCAGTATACTGTATCCTCAAAATATTTTCTGATATTACTGTGTGGCAGGAAAGTGTAACCTCCCCTGGATGGAAAGAGATATGCCTAAATATGTGTGCACATGCACTTGCTTTTAAATAAACTCACTGCGTTTTTCTTCCTTTCTAAAATACAGCACACTTCAGGTCCAATTTGCTCTTGCCAGAGATGAAGCAAGCACACTTCAATCCTTCTTTCATGATCAGAATTGTCAAGGTCTGCTTTCTGGCACACAGCAACCACTGTAGCTAGCACAGACATTGCTGCAGAAAAGGTATAAGGCTTTGCCTGTGACACAGGCTGTTGGAAAAGGCAGGAATAGTGATTTTCCAACTCAAATCATTTCTGTATAGCTGAAAGGCCAGGTGTACACATTAACACAACTAAACCTCCCAAGGAAAGGAATTTGAGAAACTCTATAGCTGCCTGATTTCTGTAGAGTCTGGCCAGCTTTATTCCAGTACACTAGTTTTACTCTGGCACAAGCCAATGCTTTATTATTGCATACACATGCAATACTGACAAATCAAAGGATGTGGAGGCCAAGTGTCAACCTCATGTGAAGATGTTTAGCCATGGTTTTCTTGTCAATAATATATGATCATATTATCATGTGAAATCTCACTGTATCTGAAGAAAACACTATGGAAATTGGCATTTCATCAGTTCACTTGGCAGGGACAAAGATGGGAGGAACCAGGTGCATCACTCAGCTGTGGCCTCTACAGTCACATGCACAGCATGCTTAATTCAGAGGGGTCTATATAGCTTGTTAGCCTGGAATACCTAAAGGACCTTGATCATCTTTTTTATACACTTCTTCCAATTTTCAGAAAAATCTAAATTGTTTCTGAGGTGCTATAATTTCTGTCCAGGAAAGATTATTTGTAACAGCCACAGGTACTTTGCTGTTAGCAAAGTAGAAACACTCTTGGATTTGTCTGTATTCTGCTCATTTCCCAGCCCTACCTTATTGGGATCACATAGGACTCTTCATTTAAGGTGTCTGGGCATGAAATTCTCACCCCACAGAGATCCATCAATGGTAAATTTATCATTATCCTGGTATCAGTTTTCAGTTGGTAAGAAAAGATCCCATCACTTTACTACTATTTCTAAGGAATGTCATAAAGCCAAGGGTAATTTTTACATCTTTAAGGCCATGCTCTCCACAAACAAAGCATTTATCAAATACTAACAGCCACCAGCCTCTATTTTACCAGGAGGATGAATATGTTTGGAAGACTAGGAATCTCAAGGTAGATTTATAGGTTAATATTTTGCAAAATTAACTTCTAAGACTTCTACACAATTCTGTGGTTTATGGATGGTTCAGGAAATTAAAGACCAAAAGATTGTCAAGAAATAATGAATTACACAATATTTTTAGATATTATAATGAAATTTCCATTCCCTGTCTGGGTACCTGCCCAATTTCTACAGCTATATAGTAGAGAGTACTAAGAAGAATTTCAGGCAGCTTGAAACTGAATTTCCAGTCTTCCTTGAATTCAAATAGGTAATTATTCATAACATTAGAATTGCTCTTATAAAGACACACTCTTCAATCTTCATGAGTTATGCCCAAGATTATTAACAGGCTTGAGTTTCACAACAGGTTCTTTTCGCAAACTCTGCCTTTCAGAGAACTATTTTCTGTGAGGTAAGGCCAAATTCCTCAGACTAGACTGGAAATTTTACAATAAGAAACAATAATTCTACAGCAACATTAGTGGAAACACTTAAAACTACACATCTCTTTAGAAAAGAAATAGCTTTCTGGAAGTATGCAAACTTAAATATCTGAAGAACTGGTGCAATTTGCAAATGCAAATCAGGTTGGCAACACAGATGCCAACTTTATGAATAAATACCTTTAGCTGTAATGCTTCATCTTCAGTAATCAATAGGCCAAGGTATCTTTCTAGCAATGTGAGTCCTTCTATGTTTTTTGATCTAAAAATATCCAAAGTTTCAGAAATAGAGTGAAAAAAATATTTTCCAAGATGGAAATTCTGTTTTCTGTCTAGCATAAAAAATATCAAATGTCTTTAATGAAAAACAGCTTTCAGAAGGAAAAAGATCTGCATTTCCCCTACATTTTTTTCCTTTCCCATCACTTTACAGGGGAAGGTTAATGCTTTATCATGTTGCCAGGTAAATAGGTGCTTGCTCAGGTAGACAGAAAGAATTAATGGCATTGTGGAGCTATCTGCAAAATCTAAAGGGTTTACACAATGTTTTGCACATTTATATTGATTGGAAACAGCAGTAACTGATGCCAGTGGTGTGGTTTCAGTAGAACACAACACAGAAGTTTCTCCTTTGTGATTCTGACTACAGCACTGCAAGCAGTGTTATACTGGCTCCAGTCCATCTCATTTCATTTTGTCTGCAAGTGCATGAAAGTGTAACCACCTAGTCTGAGGGAAAAGAAGAAGAAAATATTTCCGCCTGTTGGAAATAAGTAGCTAATTTTCCTATTCTGTGGAGTGAATTCCAATGAGACCTCCAGAGGCAAGGCTGTCAGGTATCAATGTCAGATGTCTGCCTCACTCCTCCAGCACAGGGAACTAGGGAGAAGTGAAAGATACCTGCTTGGCATCCAGGCCTCCTCCAGGCAAGGCAACCTGTGGAGCAGTGCTGTAAGGCAGACTGATGGCTCCCCCAGAGCCACTGAACACCTCTGCACAGCTCAGACAGGAGGAGTGCTGCCTGATGCTTGGGCCTTTCCTCAGGCTCCAAAGGTTTGATGCTGTTTCTGTTCTCTGAGAAAGGCATCCACACCTGTGTCCAAATCCTATGAAAGCTGGATCCAGGAATGTGTGAGCTATGAGTCAGAAGGTGAACAGATCAAATGGAGCTGAACTCTCACCTGTGGTGGGCAGAAAGAAAGCTCCTAGAGCTCCCACAGTCACTTAAAAAACTCCCTGCAGTTACTTAAAAAAATACCCAAACTGATGCTGCTCTACCACAAAATGCCTGTGCATTTCACATAATAGGCTCTGTATCTCTTTCTGCCCACCTAATTGTGCTAATTAAAGGCAAGCTGGCTATTCCCCTTCAGGTCCCATGGTGTTGGCTCCTTTAAGCACACAGCAGCACAAAGAGAACAGAAGGCACCTGCAATACTCTGCAACATAGTGAAGAGCTCACTGGCTGGGGCATCACCCTGGAACTTGTGCTGTCACAGCCAACTCCCAGCTCTTAGCAGTGGTGATTGTATGAACAGTCTGTCTTATCTCTGCTGCTCCATCCCAGTCTAGAATGATGTGATCTTGGTTGGAACACCATTTATAAATCACACAGAGGAGACCATTTTAATAATCGAATTTGAAATTTATAAGTATATACACATGCATACATTTTGACACACCTCTACAGTGACCACCAGTTTACAAGCTACACTGGCATTTCAAAGGACAAAGTTCAGCCTATCTCTAAACTGAGGTCTCATGAAGCAATTACTCCATTCCTGGGCTTCCCAGGACAAAAGACTAGCAAAGTAAAGTCATGATTAAATAACTCTGAGTTCTAATGCTGTCTTCCAACACAGATTTTACTGACTTATTGTCCATATTTTCTTTTGGTTTTTCTATATTAAGTTTCTATATTATATCTTGCACACACAAGCTGTTCAAGGCAAAGAAAGTGACCACATATAGAAGGCAGAAAGATTAAAAAATCTTTAAAAACCCTAATGAAAACTACATTTAGACAAACTAGAAAAGAGTCTGAAGAAGGAACAGGCACAGCCAACATAGTTTCTCCAATGAATGATGCAAGCAGCTCTGGAGAGAGAAGTACTTTACATCATTCTGGAACCCCATTGTTCCCAAGTTGTTGCAGTGGGTGCACTGGCACAGTCATGTCTGGGTTGCACTAAGTCTGGTGGCACTGATGTCTCAGATTTGCCCACGTACTCACAGATAATTCAGAGAGAGATGGGTAATTTTTCCCTGGCATAATGAGAGCACTGGACAAAGATTTTTGCCCTTATCTGGAAGATGAGGAAAATCCACTTGCTAAGGTCAGCTAATATTTCATCAAGGCACTTCCTACCACTGAAGGAACCTGTGGCTTTGCCCTTGACCTTTTCCTGAAGCACGACTTGGTTGGTTTTGGGTTTTTTTTTTATTTTATTTTAGGCCAGCCCATAAGCTTGTAAAAATTTGAGGAAACATTTTGCAGCCTTTTGTGAATTAAACAGACATTTTAAAATTAGATATTGGATCATGATTCTCTACAATTTCTCGAGACTGGGTTGAAGAATTAGGAAGCCTCACATTTTTTATTTGTGCTTTCTACTCCTTGGTGCCTGGCTGGTAGATCTCCCATAGAGCATCCCACAGCCTGCAGAGCAAGGCTATCCTCAGTCTTCCTTAAAGCAACCACTGCAGGCTACACCTCATCTCAACTACTTCAACCTTCCCAAAAAAATTGTGCAGGTCATGAAATACTGAGGCCTTGGATAGCACTCTTTCTAAAATCATTCTTAATACTTCTCCACCTTTCTGTCAGTTGGTCTGCTGCTGCAGACCCACTTCTCAAAACTGACTGAAAGAACCCGTGTAAGGACCATTTCTGTGTCATTCAGACACCTGGAACAGTCACAGGCGAGACCCTTCAAGATCTTCGAATGATGAACACAGGAGTTTGAAGGATTCTCAGTTGGAGGACAAAAGAATATTTCAGCCATAGCTGAATAATATTAAGGAAATAGCAGGTTTCAATCCTGGACCATCTAAGGGAAGGGGAAAAAACTAAGAAAGAAAGCAACAGATGTAGTATTGGATAATAATGATTCAGAATTATTTAATGCATTGTTTTGACAGACTTCACATCATAAAAGTAAAATCAGACCTTCTTAATAATAAAATATAGGTAGAGACAGAAACACAGCAGAGCGACAAAGAACATAATGGAAGATATTTGAAGTTATTTTGACATTTTTTTTCTCTTTAAACAATAGAATTTACGTAAATTTGTAAACTAGTCTGAATATATTCATGAGATGTGGAAAAATAACAAGAAATACTTTTAAAATAAAGGCTAAACTAACTGTTTCAGCCATTTTACACCAACATCAATAGAACAAGGACCTGAAAATTACTGTATAGCAAATATTGACTAAGGGCTATCATGTGATCTTCAGTGTCACTGCACAGCATCCCTTTGACTTCTCTAAGATGAAGTTATATTTGACTAACTGTGGAATGCTAGTCTTCTGCTTTTACTAGAGTATATTTATTTATATTTAAAGATGACTGCTGTGAAAAGCCTTGGAACTTGAAACACAGCTTTCTGAAGAGAAGACGAAATGTAAAAATACCTTCAAATTCAAGGTGACTTTAGTCAGCCAAGATTCCCATCTCAAACTGTGAAGCATCATGAATACTTCCTGTTTAACATCCAAATTGAGAAGACACCCCAACACACACATCTATAAACCATCCATCTCGTAGATCTGCAGGACTTATCAGACTGTCCACTGCATCCTCAGATGACCTCTCCTTCTCATGCCAGCCATCTGCTGGCCCCCTGCATAGGGAGCCCTTAATGCCACCCACCTCACAGTGGTTATTCCCAGGCAATGGCTGGATAATCTACACTGCTGGGGAAAATTGAGAAATCACGGTCCCCTACCAGTATAAAAGTACTTATAAAACCATATTTAATTCACCCTTGAGTTTATCCAAGTGCAGAAAAGGGCAGACAGTCCATTTGACTGTTTGTATGCCAGGAGTGGTTAACATTAAGATAGGAGTTCAAAAAGACACCAATGAAAAAAAGACAGTATGGTTAATAGGGGTATTAGTGGGCAACAATTAGAATTTGGCCAGAGAAAGGTTAAGTAGGCATGAATGAGGACCTGAACTACAGAACCAGGAGGAGAAATAGGCAGAATAGACAGAGAACAGGCAGGTAGAAATGCACAGTGGTGAGGACAGAGGCGAGTCTGGACAGTAGCTACCATATTCTCATCAAATTCATACAAAAGCAAGGGTCACTACAGAGGAGCCGTGGTTGCATGTCTGAGAAAGTATAAAACACACAACATCCACATACCTGTGCTTCAGCTTCCACAATTGTGTATACTCAGCCCCCAACAAGCAGCACCACCTCAAACTGATGCCACACATTTTTATTCTTGGAGACAGCCTGGGCCCTGGGAATTGCACTGATATTACCACCATGTCTGCAATTTGCATGAACATCTAACAGCAGTTTTCCCCAGCATTATCTGCCCTCTAACTTAAGCCATTTTACTACTTCCAGAACCAAGATAGAGGGGTGGGTGGGTTTGGATTGTGTGTGAACCAGTTCAGCAAGCTGTCAGTCAGTTCATAGATTTGAAGTGGCTCGGTGACTGTGTTACATGGCTTAAAGAGATGAAGCTGGAGATCTGGAAGGGACAATGAAAGTAAAATTTGGATATGAATGGAGATGGCTGACCAAACAGTAAAGGGAGCAGTGAGCAGCAATTAAGTCAATCCAACTTAAAAATGCAAAGTACAGCTCTCTGATATGGAATAAAGGACGGGAAAGGTTAGAAAACTGAAGAAAGGTGAATATGGGTTCTGTAGTGATGCCTACTGAGACAGTTTCTGTGTCTGCACTTCCGGGTTAAAGCAGCCCATCCTAAGCAGCAAGAGAGCATCAAGAAGTGATGTACTAGCAAAGTTTTGAGAGCCTGTGTTTCTTCACATCATTTTCAGGCTTTCCAATATCTCAGAAGAGGGCACTGTGGGATGTAGAGCTACTAAACACAAGGAAATTCAGCCGAGTTCCCAACAGGAATTGCTATCACCATATAATTTGTAATTAATTACTAATTTTGTTTTTATCCAGAGAACCGTGTGTGATCTATTTGCTCAAATGCATGAGCATTCAAATGCAGAGCTTGCTCATTCTCTAATGTTAGAGGAAGTTCTCTACCCTTTTGACATACCATCATCCCCAATCACAGAGAAGTTTTCAATTGCTGAGGGGTTTTATTCCCAAAGGGATTGCATTTCCTTTTTGGTTTTTTGAACTTTATTCCTCATTAACAACAAACAACGAAAATGGTCTTTATCCTGAGACGCAATTAAGGTGAAAGCAGATGAAGTCTCAAAACAGATGAATATCAGATATAGTCCATGGACAATTAAACCCAAATTATATGAATTCTGCATATTCAGGGTTAGCACAATTATTGTACCTGCTTCCCTATTGCTTTGTTCTTTATGTAACTACATCTATATTTCATGGACCTAACTGCATTATTATAAATTGCACAGGCCTGGGTTTGTGTATGTCTGTGTTTACATTTCCTGTCCATAAGTGTAAATGAATGCATAAGAGCAAAAGGCAGTAATAAATCAGTCACTGGGTTTTCCCTCCACACTGTTTCTTTAATTGAATCAATAATAAAGCTGGTCAGCTCCTGATGAAGCAAATTTCCACTGCTGGCAAGTTGAAATTAAATATTTTGAAGAAACATGGTTCTTCTGCAAACATTTGCTTGGGCAGGGAAAATAGATCATTTTTTAAAGGAGCATTTTGGGGTTTGTTTGAAAATTGATTTTCCATTTAATTTCATTTTTAACATAGTTGAAGGTTTTCTTACATCCTGTGGTACTGTAAAAATTAATAACATAAACATTCACCTGAAACATATCAGTCTAGGGGAAACAAATGTTATAGACTGTAGCATTGCACAGAATCTTAAAATTTGTCATCTCTATCCTATTTCAGAATGGAAGATTAATATCAATCACAAAATTAGAGCAAGACATGCTGATTTAGAACTAGCCAGGTCTAAATAGTAATAGAAACTACAAGGATCCCTCTAAAACAGGAATTATTTAGGGTCTTCAACAGGTCTTCCACTATCATTGTTTTGTTTTAAAACATTGTATTTTTCAGCTTTGTCTTATCTAGGGTTCATGTTCTACTACATTTCTGACTTGCCAACTTCTTATTCTCTTTTATTATTTTTATTTCTCCTTCCCTTCTAATCTTTAATTACTGATAAATCCAGCTTGGATTTCTTTAATTTCTTTTCTATTCATTGTGGCCTGTCTCTCATCTTACTTCCACCTTAGTCCACCAAATGTGATTTTGTTTCTTTGAACATTTGAGACACAGTCATATCCTGCCTGCCTGTCCTGTAGCAGCACAGTCATACAGAATCCTCTGGCTATGGCCATGGTGGGGGACCACTGCCCTCCCCAGGCTCCTCCTCCTTAGCCCCCCCTGTTCAGCCCAGCTCTGTCCTTACCCAAGTTTGCTCCCAGTGAAGCCATGGAGGTGTGATGGAGCTGCTGAGAGCCCTCAGCATGTAACCAGGAAGCTGCAGGGATTGTTGCATGCAGACAGGCAAAGCCATAATGCCAATTCCTAACATTTTGGTTTGTGGACCAGAGGCCACCCAGGTGATTTGTGGCAGACAGAGGAGCGGTAGACACCACAAAAATGCAGCCATCAAGGAGCACTCATGCTCCTCTCTCCTTCCTCACCTCAGTCTCAGGGTCTGACCCATGGGGCACCATGCAAGATCCAGCCTGCTGGAGCTGACAAAAGGGTCACCCAGCTTCTGGATCACAGCAAAGTGTCTGCCTGTTTGACACTGGCCTGAGAGGTGGGTTCAGAGCTTGGAGAAGTGCAGTGGTGTCTGTAAGGTGAACTCTGAGAGCAAGCAAGGGCAGCAGATGAGCAGGGCCTGAACTGGAAGGAGGAAGTCTCAGCTGCTTTGTAATGCTCAGCAACAGCCATAGCTTATTTCAGAGCCTGCTACCTCTCCACTGAAGCTTCCCTCAGGATGCATGTTAAAATTATGAAGAAAAAAGAATTCTTGCGTTTCACTAAATCTGAGGAGCTTGTATGATGGTCTAAGTGTGCAATGAATGTTGTAATTAAAACTGAGGACTGCTGCTGCTTTGCATAATTTATGGGAGGTTTTTGCACGAACCTGTTT
Source organism: Polioptila caerulea (assembly GCA_013397295.1). Classification (NCBI taxonomy): domain Eukaryota; kingdom Metazoa; phylum Chordata; class Aves; order Passeriformes; family Certhiidae; genus Polioptila; species Polioptila caerulea. The sequence continues at coordinate 352,367 of VYXF01007242.1, forward strand.
TTTGGAGAAAAATGAGCAAAGCTTAATCACACCTCATATTGCAGTTATAAACAGTTAAGAAAGAATTAATAACTTACCAAGACATTTTGGAAGGGAATGTTTAAACCAATAGGACAATAGAGGTTAGATGTATATGATGTATGAATCAGGATATCTTCTACCTAAATTAACTTTTATTTAAATTTCTCAGGATGCCTGCATTCCTACTCACAGAATTCCCCCAGTAAAAGATTTCTGCCAGTAGGAATGCTGAGTGTCACGTACACCTTGACAGAAACAATCATCTCAGCAGAACTCAGGTCTGTATACAAGCAGCAGTGACAGTCTGCCAGATTTCAGCAACAGCAGCAGCAGCAACTCACCTGGAAAATGCCCTCAAGCTCCTTCTAAGCCTCTTAAAGAGTAGAGCCTTACCTCATAATCCAGTCAGCAGAGTGCTTGTTTAGGAAGCAGGCAGACAGCTTGACCTCCTGCTCCTGTGGGAAGCAAAACCAACCCACAAATCCACCCCCAAGAGATCTTGGTGGAGGAAGAGCTGCCCTCTGCCTCAGGAGGAGAGCCCTGTGGGGTTCAGAGGTGATCAGCCTTCTGCAGAGGACAGGGGCATCTGGGAGAGGGCATTCAGCTCTAAGGCCTAGGGAAGCACGTGGCACTGAAAAAGGAAAAGCAAGACCCAGAATTTGATGTGAAGGTGGCAGCCACAGGAGGAAATGACAGAACTGCAGGCACAGCTATTTTGCTAATTCAGTCCCAGCTAAATCCCATGTTAGCTGTAGAAATCATCTCACTTAGCTCCAGGCACACAAACTGAGGCATCTCTTCAGCCAGACAAGAGCACTGTGTCTCTTTGAAAGGATATCCAACCCTTCTTAACCTACATCATCCCTGTTCTCCAGTTTAAACCATCTATATTTACTGTGAAGTAGAATATGAAGCATGCTCTTGGCCTGATCTGTGCTTGGTATTTAATCATTAGGCTATTACACCAAGGAACACAAACCACAGGATTTGCAGGAAATGTCGCTTTTCAGACAGCAGTGCTAGGTTACACTTTGCAGAAGTAAATCATTAGTAGCCTTCATCTAATTATCTGCATCTTGCTAAGCAATCCCCACATTAAATGCCTTTGATCAAATCTTCAGATGGTTTAATTAGCAGACTTCAGGAGCCCATGTCAGTTGTAAGATGTAAAATTCTGCCCTTAGATAATTATTAATAAGTACCTCTTTCTGCCTTTTTCCATCACACCAATATTACCTTTGGCTGCACAAAAGGAAATGCAGCTGAACTCTTCTAACCTACACACAGTAGTTATTTGGCAATTTTAATTTTTCAGTGGCCTATGTTTTGCCTCTGTTAGTTGGCTTTAAAAACAAATATTTATGTCAGGAATGGTGCCAGTGGTATAAAAAATAGGAGTTTTCATAATCATAATCCTGCACTCATAAGGCTGCCTCCCCCATTTCTGTACTCATGAGTTGGAAGTGTCCCAGACCAGTATTTTGGATCTTATTCTCCGTAATACGGGTTTTGTGTCTCTGTATGACACCAGACAGAATGCCTCTATATCAGATGTCAACATATAAAACTAAAGTTGTCCAAAATTGGGCTTTGTGTGAAGATAAATCTGTTTTACTTCCATGGAAATCATCACTCCATCTAAGGCAAATATCTAACTTGATTAAACTCAAAGAGGTTTAGTCTCTCTCCTTCCCTTGGCTGATGAGAGAATTTGAGTTTCTGAACTTCTGAACTTGATCCCTTCAGGCCACATATTTTCAGGACCCTGGAGCACCTGTCGGGGTGATCTCACAGCCACGTTGGGCTTCCTTGTGGCCACAGTGCCCGAGACCACGGAGCACGTCAGTGTCCCCTTATCATCCATGCCCTGGCTCTGCAGGGAGAAAGCTCAGGCAGGCAGCAGGGGAGCTGCTGTCCTCTCCTGCAGATCCCAAGACCTTGACAGCAGGGCATCGAACCTCTAGAGAGAGCTTGCCTCACAGGTTAATCTAAGACACCCCTAATTTAAATCCCTGGCATTGTGCAACACAAATGTTTGAGAACCCCACCCTCCTTCCTGCCTGTAGTTTCTTTCTTTCTTTCCTAACTCCCTCTGGAACTGCACACTGTCACCAATATTTTTTTGTTTTGCTAAGTAAGATATAAATCAATAGGCCTATTATTCCCTTATTGCTTACTCAGTAGACCATGTGGGAAGTTATGGCACACTAGTGAAATCATAGTCAGAAGCTGATTTGTGTCTGCAGGTTTTATCAACATATATAAAATTGACATTCAAAAGTGTGTCTCACTCTTCCATTACAAAAATTTACCTATCTTGTCCCTTCCTCCCACATCCAACAACAACAAGGAAGAAGTTTCCTTAGTCAAACAACATTTGACACTCCAAAGTGCAAAATGAACTTGTGAATAACACTAATTTACCCAATCATCACAGCTCAGGCAGTTTTACTTGCCAAGCAAGTGTCACAAAGAAAATGCAATTGATCAGGGAATTGTGCAAGCAATAAAATGTTATTTTACTGTACTTAAAGAAAATTAACAAGAGCAGGCATAAAATAGTTACACTGATGTCTTTAAAATTACCTAAATGCAATAAGTGACCAAAGATTGAGATCGAGAAAAGGACTCTTTAAAATTGATTACTCTGATGAGCAATTTTGTTCTTCAGCCCTTTTTTTTTTTGATAAAACATCTGTGTCTTCTCTGTATTTTACTTTCCCATATTACAGAGGTACAGCAATTCTCTACACTCATTTGTGAGGATGATGTGTTTTGGAGGATGGAAGATGTACCAGGGTCTTGCTTCTCAAAATGTTTTGCTCAGCTCAACAGTGCAGCACCCAGGCTCCAAAAGTGTCACCTGAGTCTTCAGCCCCAAGATAGGCTTTTTGTTTGCCTATGAAGTGTATTCAAGGAAAGAAAAACCCAGATGCTAAAGCAAAGCCAGCCATGTATCAGTGACGATGACAGTCTCTCAGAGGCTCAGCCCATGCCTGCTCCTGTTCTTTTTACATATGAAAGATTCCAACAACACATGGGTGTACAGCAGAGCAACTCTCTTGTTTACTTCCATGCCTGTCAATATACTGTTCTGACACTGCCAATTTGTCACTCACTTCTTCTGATATCAGCTAACCACTAAATACCCCAGATGCCCATGTGCTGGCTACTAAACTTGTGATCTACTGGCCTAACAGTCACACCACATTTGTCTGAGTGCCTATGTCAGAAGAAATCAGTCTTTAATTTAGGTGAAAGAAGTTTAGACTACATCTAGACCTGCTTTTTACATATGATTTTTATATATTTTTTTCCTTTTCCTTCCCTCCTCTGGTAAAGATATGAATAGAAAATATCTTCATAAGTTGGACTGGTTGAAGGATAATGTTTAAAAGGTAAATCTACTTGCCCATGTTGTATTCACTTGCCTTCACTGGACATACCCTTAAATCACTTCTGGTGGTGCAGATGAGTGGATTTAGGCTAAGTATTAGTGAATTTTCTATTTCTAAAGCCAAAGCAATTCTTTAGTATGCAAACCCTAGCCTTTTTCAGTGAGAAGCCATTTTGGTGAGTGAAAGAAATTAAGTGCTTTTGTAACTATTAAGGGCAAAAAATAGATACATGACCTCTACATTCTGATTTTCCTAAACCTGAAAGGCTACCTACTGACTCCAGGTTGCAGTCAGATCTCACAGCGTAAACAAATATGTTCTTTTTCCAGTGATTTTCTCTAAAAAAGGACAAAATGGTCCAATTCTTTAAAAATATGTATATGTACAAATTACCCCACTGAAAAAGAAGAACTGCCAGCTATAATTTTCCAGGTGTCAGCACTTCATATATAGCAGGCTGCAGGGCACCCATTCTCTTTCAGACAAGGCAGAGCAGTTACCCCAGTATTTGCAGAAGTGTCTTTACCTCTGTGCTCGCCCTGTCTGTTATGGCAGAGTCATGTAAAACACACAGCTACAACCTGTATCCCCCACACTATATCCCTGATGTGTTTTCTAGATCTGCTCAGTTCTGTTTTGCCTCATGAATTGCAATCAGCATTAAAGGATTTGCTACAGAACTCCCTGGGCTTTATATTGATGGCACAAGTGTTTCCCTTTCTCAGGAACTTTCCCATCTATCAAAGTCTCCAATTTCTCCCCAAGAAGGAGATGCATGTAAAGGTATAGTTCACTTCTTCAGTTTCATTCCCATTACTCATCATACTGGGAACCTTACCTCACATGAAGACACACTGGAACACATTTCTACCCACCAGTCCTGGAAACAACCAAAGGTGAAAGGCTCTGTGCTCTGTTTGCCAACAGGTCCTGGTCATGTTACGGGAAACCATTGGAAGTGGAAAGCTGCTGTGTGCAGTCTGACATGACAAGTTATCAAAGTTGCCAAAGGAGAAAAGGGGCCAAGTAAATTTGCAGAAGTGAGGGACATTCAGCTGGACCCACAGAAATGTGGCCAGTGCTCTAATCCCACAGGCACCCCATGGGCAAACTCCCTGTCTGGGTGGCAATGGAAATAAACCAACTGGCAGCACAGAGGGATGGTGCCAACACATCAGTGCCTGCTAGGTGTGATGAAAATGATCTGCAGTGAGGGCTGCAGGTTGTACTGATTCTGGCTGGGATGAATTTACCTTTGTTCCCAGCAGTCATTGTGATGCTGTGCTTTGGACTTGTGGCTAAAGCAGTCCTGATAGCACACCAGTGTTTGGGCCACTGCTGAAACAGTGCTCACACAGTGTCAAGGCTGTCTTCGCCCTCTCCACAAACTGAGTAGGCTGGGAGTGGGCAAGAGGATGAGAGAGGGCACAGGCAGGACAGCTGGCATGAAATGACCAAAGGAATATTTCACACTACATGGCTGCATTCCCAGCAATAAAAGCTCAAGAAAGAAAGGACAAAGGGGAGGCATTTGTTCTTACATTGTAACAAACAAATGCATAGGATGAAGACCTGATTTTCCCAGAATGACTGGACGTCTGTGTGCCTATGGAAAGTACTGAATTAATTCCTCTTTTTGCTTTACTTATGCACTCAGCTTTTCCTCTCTCAGTTAAACTGTCATTATCTTGACCCGTGAGTCTTCTGACCTTCCTTGTGCTTCCCCTCTCCCCCACCCCAATCTCATGAGACAAGAGATTAAGAGAGATGTTGGGTGGGTATTTGTCTGCTGGCAAGGTCAACCCACCCTAGGAAGAGTAGAAAAATTGTTGAGTCTGGCCCCTTATGACCTAGGAAAATTCATACTTGGGAAAGGTGCTGCAGACAGATTATTAAGCAGCATGAATCCTGACTTCTTGAACCAAGTAGTCAGACAAGCCAATTCTCTCTTGTCAATATTTTAACCCAAGGCACAGTAGCTGTCCCATGACATCAATCAAACAATCATCCTAGAGTAGTAACTGCAAGGTACATAAAAGATAATCAGAGTACAGAAATCTCCTAGGAGTATTTCATTCAACCCCCTAGGAGTACCTCATTTCAAAGAGGAGAGAATGAGAAGGCTACACAGCAGGTAATTCAATGGCAGAGGCATAAAACATAGGTAGGAATTCTTTACATATTGCCCATTAGAGACTCAAAATTCACTGCCATGAGAAAAGATAAAAGATTGCCATCTGACCACAGTAAAATGCAAGAATGTTCAAAACCTTGTACATGTCTAAATTACCAGGAAGAAAGATTTCTTAAAGTAAAAAAAATAAATAAATAAATAAAATAAAAAAAAAAAATCTAACTTTTCCAAAAAACTTTACCTGGAAGTCTGGCAGTGAAGAAGCCAGGCTGAAAAATCCTACTTATATCTAAAAGGAGCATGCAGAGAAGATGAATCTTAAGGAAAAAAGCCTAATTAATTTTTCCAAAGGGTGTTTCTCCTGTAGGAGCTATGGGGCTCACTGTCACCAAAGCCTTTCCTCAAGAGGATGAGACCAAGGAAAAATCCCAATCCACAATGTGATGAAGAAATTGAAAGAATCATAAGAATTTGAGAGGATCAGATGGTCTCCAGGGTGAAGGAGCAGAGGTACAACACTGCTGAACTATGCAGCTTGGTATTAAATCTCTGACTTAGAAGGTTATCTGTAGAGGAGAAAGAAAAGGCACAGCATGGGACCATGACTTCTAAGAGCTGTGCTGATGGTGACAGCGCCTGAGCACTGAGCCTGAATGGCACAGTGAACTGAATAGTGGTCATTTTGTCATAAATAGCACATAGATATATTGGAGAAAAGTCAGATCCAACATGGCTTTTTATGGGAAAGAGGTACTTCAAAAAGCTAGCGATGTTCTGTTAAGAAATCAGTGAGCATGTGGAGAGGAGTGACATGGTTACATCACACACCTGAATTTCCCAAAAGCTTTTGAAAAGTTTGGACACTTAACACTCTTAAAGATATTAAGCTGTCATGGAAGAAAACAGAGAGTCTACTAATTAATAATTGTTACTTTAAAAGCTGGGCAGTCAAAAATGATGGCTGGTCAATTCTTACAGTCTCCCACAGGGAGTAAGTTTCAGGGCTACAGTTCACCCTATACTCATAAATGAACTGTAAACGTCTGTTTGTCACTATTAATGCAATGAATCTCTTTTAGTGAGGTGGCAAATATTCAGCTGCTAAAAAAGCATTCAGAAAAATCAAATAGAAGACTGACCTCAAATACTTGCAGAAAGCTCTCATGGTGGAGTAGTAAATGGCAGAAGAGATTCAATGTCAATAAATGCAAAGTAATGCACATGGCAAAATAATGATCCTAACTATACATATGCAATGATGGGCTCTACATTAACAATTCATGAAAGAGGTCTCAGAATAACTCTGGATAATTTCCTGAAATGTCAGCTCAATGTTCAGTAGTCAGAAAGGCAAAAAAGACAGTAAGGAAGAGTATGAAAGCAAGCAGAAAACATCACTACAGCATGGCATAGAACCACTGTTCTCCAAAGCTTTCCCAACCACTCCATCCCAAATCAAATGGGGCAGATCCCTGTGGGGACAGAGCTGTTGAGGGGCACAAACACTACAGACCATCAGCTGCATCTTGAAGGACAACGGGTCTTTACTTCATGCCTGGGCCATCCCACCTGAACTGCATCTTTCTACTTCATGTGACAAGGAAACACCTCTGCTGTGTTCAAAGCAAGGGCAAAATAGTCAGATCATTAAACTGCACAGCAATTGCTCCTGGCTTTAATGCCCTCCGAAGTTGTGTTGTAAAATATAAATCATCCACCAAAAATGTAAGCATCTAAAAGTCATTTTCACAGCATGAACCTCCTATTCGCATTTAGTCTTCCATAATTCTTCACGTTGAGAAGAAAGAAAAAAAGGACAAAGATCAGAGAAGATGTAATATGAATTGCAAGTTATTTGGAGAGGGGGACAAGATAGGAATAACGTTTATATGGTGTATACTTCTGCAGCTGTAAGGCCTTTCCTTATTGTAACTAACATAATGCTTAAATTATATTTTGACACCCCTGAAGGAATTCTGAAGTTATCTGCAAGCTATAAGTTAATCTTGTATCTTTGCTCTGGCCTCCTACTACTACAAATAGTCAGTCACAAGATGTTAGTTGACTGAGTGACAGAAAAGACATAATCATAACCTGAAGTTGCTCTTTGCTGAATATATGTTACAGTAGAATGCAATCCAGAAGGCTGATCTCGAGAAATATCTTTGATTAGAGAATATGTACCTGGACAGTACCTGCAATAAAAAATTGCAACACATAAAACTTACATGAGATGGACCAATAAGGAAAGTATCTGTTGTTGAACTCTCTAAGGGCTGTTACAGGAGGTGGCAGTGTGGGTAGGCAGGGTAAATCTATACACAGAAGATCATGGAACTACCTCTGTCAATGTTTCAGAATAATAAGATCAGAGACAGACAGGAAAAGGAATAAAATATCTCTGCTACATAACAATTTATCTATCCTGTTCACAAATGCATTTCTTTTCACTTCATTTATGCCTTTTGGTCACACGTGAGTATCAGATATTTTGATACTGAAAATTAGAGGACTCTATCAGAAACAGTGTGGCCAGCAGGAGAAAGGATTTTCCCCCTATACTGAGCACCTATGAGGCTGTACCTCAAATCCTGTGTCCAGTTTCAGCCCCATCCTACAAGGAAGAGCTTAAGGTGCTGGAGCATGTTCAGGGGAGGGCAATGGAACTGGTGAAGGGTCTGGAGGATGTCTTATGAAGAGCAGCTGAGGGAGCTGGGAGTGTTTAGCCAGGAGAAGAGAAAGCTCAGGAGCGACCTTATTACTCTCAACAACTGCCTGAAAGGAGGTTGCAGTGAGATGAGGGGCAATCTCTTCTTCCAAGTAACAAGCAATAGGACAAAGGGAACCAGCCTTAAGTTGTACAGGAGGTTTAGACAGAGAATTAGGAAAAATTTCTTCACCAAAATGGTTGTCAAGCATTGAAACAGGCTGCCCAGGGAACTGATGGAGTCACCATCCCTGGAAGTGTTCAAAAAAACATGTGGATGTGGCACTTGGGGACATGATTTAGTGGTAGATTTGGCAGTGCTGGGTTAACAGTTGACTTGATGAGCCTACAAGTCTTTTCCAAACTAAAATACTTCATGATTCTATGAATCATTATTTCTGCATATCTGTCAGCCTCATTTCTACAAATTAATCTTTGTTCATCCAAATAGTCTTTGTGTGCTTGCAATTCAGGAAGCACCATACTGCTGCACAGTTTCTGGGTTTACTCTGTCCACAGGTTTGCCTAACCCTTCAAAAAAAATAGAAGTTTGCCTCCTGGAGACTGAGCAAATAACCTACCCTTGAATATGAGAACATTAGCACTGTATTCATTTCCACATGACATTTAAGACTGTAATCCACGCTGTGCAGAGTCTGGGGGATCCTCCTTTCCCCATGATTCATTTTACTTCCTGCTTGGCCTCTGAATCTAATTGACTCTTCTAGTTAATTTCATTTGGATTGTCATTATGATTATGACATTTAACAAGATTCCTTTCATGTTTAATACATTTAAAAAGTAAATTAAAACAAGAGCTAGCCACTACTGACATTTGCGGAATGTAGGCATTTGCAGTCATATTTTCCATGTACTATGAATTCAGATGGTTGCAGAAGAGATTTTGGCAGGGGAACAGTACATTTTTTGGGTTTGTTTCATTTCTTATTTACTTTCCCTCTGTAAAGAATTTACAGGCAGTGCAGGAGTCTAAAGCTGAGATGACCCACACACAATTTGTTGATCTCATTAATCACTGAATTAAGTGATTGAATCTATTTGATTGCAATTACAGACTCTACCTCTCTCTCATTAATCATGGCAATAAGACCATGATTTTCAAAGTTATGTGGGTGACTGACTTTCTAAAATCAGTTACAAGAGTCTTTTCCTATGTAATTTATTTGAATAACTTTCAGTCATTTTTTTGTTTCCACACAACTCGCATATAAACCTAACAGACACAAGGGTTTAGCTATGGCTTACTGACTCTGCACAGTTCAAGAAATCCAGGGATTTATGTCTGTGTATAGATGAGAGGCTGAAACAGAGAAAGAGAACAACTACACAAAACATACAGCCTAAAATTGCTTCCTCTCAGGAATAACATTTTGACTGCTAGATAAATTACATTGTGTTTGCACTTTTGTGGAGCAATCATGACATCCAGTGGGCATCCCCCTTACTGCAGGGCACCAGCACCTTGACTTCACTACAGGACAGGTGATGGGTCATGAGAAGAAAACACCAAGAAAATTTCCAGGGAAATAATGTTTTCATTTCTTTTTGTCTTTGTAATTTTTTTTGCTTTGTTTTTTTTTTTTTTTTTCCTGGATGCTTTCCAAGCATTTCTAATTACTAGTCTTGCTAATTGCATTAAATGTTTAACAGTATTTCAAGACCTTAGGACCACAGCACAGCACAGAATGCTGCCTGGTATGTTGATCCATACAGACCAGTTTTGTCACAAGCTCAGAGTAAAGGGCAGCCAAGTCTGCCCAGAAACAAATTCAGTCCTCACAGGACTGCCACAGGTGCTCCATGATATTCTAGTCTGCTGTGAGTTGGATGTAATAGCTGCAGAATCTTTGAGGTATTTGTTGTCTTTCACAAAACTTTTGTAAGATCACCAACCTTCATGAAGGGGAAAGACAAAGAAGAGGGACAGAGCGTCCAGGCTTGCAACAGAGAGTCACCTTCTTCATGGCAGCAAAGTTTGGTAACATCATACCTCATAATGAGGAATCCATCATATATGATGGCTGGCACTGTTGTAACAGAGGGATAAATTAAACTGGCTGTGGGTGCACTGATGATTTTAAAGGCCTTTAAACCTTAACTTTGTGTTTTTGTAATTTGCAGCACCATTTAATACGTGTACACATTTTTCTATCTACAGCTGTTGCTGCATCCATCACTTCCTATTCATTTCCCATCTGAAAGTTCACACTTGCTATCCCTGTGTCTTTGCCAGCTGTTCAGCAGCACATGGGTGCCTGTAGTCTGCTCACCATTCTGAGACAGATTTCTTCTTGGAGACAAACATGGCCAACTCGCTCCCCAGTTTTTACTTTATTGTTTTGGTCAGGATCAGATCTGGAGCAAAGCACCAGACTCAGCTTGAGTCCTCAAGTCTGACTGGCACCCTTTGAAGTGTCAATGACTGTGCTGGGTAAAGTTATCCCTTGCATGGTCATCATCAGGTTTCATTTTGATGCTTTCCTTTGATGCTGAACCTTCCAACACCAGGCACACCTCCCAGATACTGATCAAAGGAAATTCCCAAGCTCAATCCCACTGATTACTCAGGGCAGACTTTGATTCATTTTTCTGCCATCTAGCAGACATCAAGTGTGACTGCACTGTACATTTTCTCATTCAGAAGTTTATCTTCCCAACCAGTCTTAGGCAGTTTGTTAAAAATATTATAGTGTTAATGCTGAAGAAACTGCCGGGTGCACCCAGGAGATGTTGGTAGGAATCACTGAGCCCTGGCTCCAGCTAATCCCTACAAACAAACCAGCATACAGGATGCTGTAAGGAGAATGACAGTGCTAACTAAAACATAAATTCAGGGTTGTCATTCCGTTAGTAACTAAGAAGCAATGGCAAGAGACACCATCCCTCCTCTCCATTCACAGTGGATTAAATGACTCTACACCTTTCCAGTGCACAGCATTACTCTAAAGCCTTTGGAAGAAAATGAGAGTAACCTTTTCTTCAGCCTGCCAAGAGACTATGTAACCTTGTAATTATCTGGCTTTAGATAGGGGAGATATATAGTAATTTTGTACAAAAAAGGTCACAGGTTTATGCATCCTCTGACAGACTGGAGGAAGAGAACTATGGCAAAACCTCTCCAGCAGACCTTTTTAATTTATTTTTCCCAAGTGCATTAAATTTTAATGTCATCTTTCTGACCTGTATGTTAGAGTATTTATGAACATGTGATTAACCAATACCCCTGCAGAAAGCCAAAAGTGTCAAAAATGGTTTGGATTTAATTGATTTTGGCTCTCTTTTCTAAAAAATTATCAATATTGTGCAAAGAAAAACAGATTGCTGCACTGAGAAGGAAGACAAACTTAGATGAACTTATATCAGTGACTGACATTCAATAAAAACAGACTGTGGTTAAAAAACCTACCAGCTGCCCTGTCAGTAATACAAAGCTGATTTGTTTGTTTTTTTACAGACCCAGGTTTTGAGGAAGATGTACAGTACAAAAAAGAGGCGTCTTGCAAGAAAGGAGAATAACACAACAGAGAGACCACGCCTGTCGTGGTGAGTGGGATCATCTCCAGCAAAGTATACACTGTTAGTCCCCACCAAGTTTTGGTAGGTACTCAGCATGTGGAGCGTTAGAGGGGAGCTGGAGATGCATACTCTGGTGGTCTGAGATGACTCAGGAGAAGCTGGTGGCTCTCCAAACTCAAAGTTTCTGTCAGCATAATAAGGAGCAACGCACTGTACGCTCATAATTTAAACTGTCTTCACTGCAGGTGAAACAGGCTTTGGTGATCCCCTCCAAGCCCGTGGTGAAGCCTTCTCTTGCCTGTCAAGACAGGGTATTTCTTCTTCCCCAGGAAAGAAGCAAGTCCTTCCTTTGCTAAGTGTGCTGCTTGTAAGAGCTCAGTGTAGACACTTCAGATTCCTGCTGGAATGGCCCAGCCTGAAACACTGCTTCCAATGTTTGGCTCCATTGCTAGCAATGTAAGGCTAGGGACCAACCCCAAGCCATTTGAAGAATAAAGTGACCTTTACCAGTGCACTCTTCTGAGTAGGAAATGGGCCTGCTCTGTGCTTGTGTAAGCTGTTCTGACCATTATTCTTATTTGATATTGACAGCAGAGGAAAAATAGCTGAAGATCACTTAAGAAAGCTGTTAAATGTGTAACTGGAGCACCAAGCAACCTCAGACAGCAATTACATACCTCAGACAGGCACACACCAGAATCCATTTTGTTTGGGAAGAGAGACCTCTTAGTGCAAGTCACATGTTGGACAACTAAAGTGCTGCTATCCTTCTTCAATCCAATTTTAAACCCTCTCATGCCACCTATGAAATTGATGTATGTCCTGAAAAGAGGTTGTAGAAGAAACTTTGTTCAGTTACTTGTACTGATAACTGAGGCCTAAAGAGATATTTTATTCAAGTTAACAATCTGTTAGTAAGAGCTACAAAAACTTTTGAATTCAGATTCTTTCGCTTTTTCTGGAACTCAGAGCCTCAGATGCTGACACTTTAGAATTTGTTATAAGATTAAACTAGGATGAAAATCTGGAGTTCCAGTTTTGCTTCTAACAGAAATGTATTCCCTATGTTAACTGTGGAGCAACATCCCTCCCATCCTCCTTCTCCACAGCCCTGACATTTTTACCTCTTCCCAGGTGGGACACACAAAGGGCCAGGCACTGCCCACAGCTCTCCATTTGCTGCCCTGCAACTCCCAGAGCACAGAAAGATGATGTTCTTAATATATTTTCCTTTTCTTTTGGAGGTATGTTTAAATTACCTTTGAACATGTTGAACTGCTCATGGATTTTTGTAAATTGGAAGCCAAATTCTTTGCAAGCAGTGTCTGAATGCTCACAGTGTGGGACTGCTTCACCCCTTCCACACTTCTGAAGCTGGAGAGGAACATCAGTTCATGGTGGAGAAATGGGCAACTTGGGTGAGATGATTAAACTCTGAGGACTACAGAGAGAGGCAGGCCTGGACTTAGAAAAGAAATGAGCAAGGGCAGATGAATAACCTGTGAAGAAAAAAGTCTAATTGCACAACACAGTCCAGGCTTGTCATGTCTCTTTTGTCATCCACTCCCTGCTGCACACAAAGTGGTTTCTCTAAGAGATGGGTTTTTAAGCACCTTTTATGTGCCTCTAGCAACATTTTTGGGCTGTGGAAGGTAAGAGAGTAAAATGTGCCAAACAGCATATACACAATACCCTCTCAGACAAATGTCCCCTTGTATATTGGAATTAGATGGTCTTTAGGGTCCCTTCCAACACAAACCATTCAATAAATCAGGAACAAAAATGAAGCTTCTTTCCCCTTCTTTTCTACTCTTAAAAATAAAAATTAAAAACAAAAAAACAAAAAAACACACACACATTACACATTAAATTTAGTTCCATTACCTTGGGAGGTTCCTCAGCCAGCATCAGCCATTTCCCACACAGCTCACAGAGATTTAGAAAAGCAAATCAGACCACCAAAACACCCTTGGTCAAGGGGTAAACTTCTGATTCCTGTGTTATTTAGGAATTTATGTTATTCCTGTGTTAGTTTGAAAATAGTACACAAGAAAGAGCTTCTCAGGAATGTCTGGCTTGAAAGCATAAGTGTTGTTAACAGCCTAATACAAAGGAAATTGAATGAGTGGGTAAGACCGTCCACATTTCCTTTTGTGTCTAATCACTAATCAGAAGGAAATTTCTCCAGCACAATTTTCTCAGAGTAAACAAGATTGAGAGGGGCAAGCAATCATGATAGGGACAGGCAAAAAATGTATTATACCTCAGATTGGTCTGGTTACAGTAAAAGAATTGGACTTCTTCCTTCTGTTCTGTCTGCAAAACAATTTGGTCATTTCAGGGGAGATAATTTTGCTGTCCATTACACCCCTGAGCTGGTGAAAGAATGTAAAACTAAAGCCTGAAAATGGAAGGTCTCATGCAAGGCATTTGAGGGACTGAAAAGAAGAAAGGCATGAAAAAACAAGATTTTACTTCATCTAGTAAAGTCTTAGCCAAACTTTACTGCTTGTTACTGGTCTTGGAGTCTCTAGGAGTTTGCTTTTCTGGCTTTCTTGTCTAAACTGAACTGTGACAAATACATTCTTTAATCTCCTCCATTAAAACTATTCACTTTAAAGTCTCTCACATATAAAGTCTTAATATTTTTCGTGAGATTTTTTGTTTAAAAATAAGCTAAGTCTTTGTGAGACATAGTTCTGCTTTTGACTTTAAGCCTTTGAAACACAAACCCAGTCTGTTAAGGTCTTCTACATTAAAATATGGAAAGTGTTTCTACTTTCTTCCAACCATTTAATAAAAGTTTCTCTACCCTGCTGGGTGCATTTGGAAGTAAAAAAAGAAATCATATAGAATATATTATTGATCATTCCTGGTGGAACACCAGCAATGATAAATCACATGGAACTGCACAGTTCATTAGACATTGACAGGGTGAGGTACTGCCCTTCTGGAGTATGTGGTGCAGACAGCAAGCAGATGCATTATAAAATGCCTTATTTTTATTTAACTCTTCAGGGGCCCTTAAAACTCAAAATAATTGGTTACAGAAAAGTTTCATTTCCAGTTTGATTAGGCATTTGTGGGATATACTTTGAAGACTGGGGTAAGCTTTGTTTTCACAGTAAGTCCACTGGAAAGCCAATAGTTCCCTTTCCTGGTAAAACCAAATTGCCCTGAATCTACAATATGATTTCCTTCACATATAAATCCCATCCCAAGTCTTCAATGAAACAATAATGAAAGTTAGAAATTCAAAATCTGATGCTAGTATTGGAAATGAACAGTCAGTTTTGGCTGTTATTATTTACGCATCTGATGCTGCCATTACACATCATTACTGATGTCATACTGATGTTATTGGTACTTGCTTTTCCTGCCACTACACGAACAGTAGAAGCAGGCACAGGCTCCCATACATCACTGCAGCCACAAAATGGATTAACCAGCTCTCATCAGTTGCTAGGTAACAGTGCCTTGACCTTAGTGTCTCTTCAACCAGAGGGACGGGGATGTGGAGATGTTTCCCGTGTGTGCTGCATGGCCAGACACGCATTGTCACCACAACTGCTGCTGGCCAAGCTGCACAGCTCATCCCCAGGCAAGCTGCACAACACCTAAATAAATTAGAAAACAAGATGACTGTTCACCTCATGGCACTTCTTACCATTTCTATCAACATATCTTGTGCTTCTCTGCATCAGATTCGGTGAGACGCAGGCATGATTCAGAAGAGCAGTTGCAGGGCTCCAGAAGCAGTAGAGTCACTCTTCTGTTAGTCTCTGTTTATAAATAACTATGGTTATTCAACATATCTAGTGTTAAATGGGTTTGATTACACAGCTGCTGTTACTGATGTGCACCATACAGCCCTTCAAGATCCCAACCAAAATTGTAGAGATCATATATGAGGGTGAAAAATTGTCTCTGCTCTGACACACTTAAGTTACAAACAGATTAAATATGTAAAAGGTGAAGGGAATGAAGTGAGCTCCCCATTTACTTATTTATTTTAATTGAATCAAGAGCAGGCAGTGAGGCACAACCAAACGAAGAGACTTGAGTGAGGACTTAGGATAAGCTGTAGCAAAGCCAAGAACTCAGTTTCTGCTTTGTTACTTCTCTATAGTCCAGAGGGAATATTTATGGTCACCAACACTTGACCCAGAATTTGCTTTTTCACATGGAGGTTTTACATGCATTGCATACAGTCCTTGGAGTAGGACTCCATTACCTTGGAGTAATGGACTCTGTTTATTTCAGTTAAAACCACAGAAATTCTTGGGAAAGTGAATTACTTTATTCAGGTTTAAAGCCCAATCTGCCATATCAAAAACATACAGACTTCTATTAGAATTAAGACAGACATTAAAATTCAGCAAATAGATAACATCTAAAACTACTGCTTTACTTTTTTCCTTAGACTAAACAGACTTTAATTCAATAGTGACATCAAGATGTCATTAAAATTGCATCAGAAAATTAATGGAGGAACATTAATAATAGGTTAAACCACCAATTAGTCAAATCACCAAATTAATGCAGCAGGAGATTGAATCATGAGATTAAAATAACAAAGAATCTTTACTTGCCAATTTTTCAGACTGAAGGGAAGTAGCATGTTTGCTTTAGCTTAAACCTTCAGCTAGAAGATTTGCCCAAGGCAATAAAAGTAATTAATTTGGTCTCAAGGAGTTACAGAAATCAAGTTGTGGTTTATTTTGAGAGATGATCTAGTGCTAACTCAAGAGTTTTCCTTAAAGCTCACCACTGCCATGAGGACAAATATTTCCTTTTTTCACCCACATTCTTGAGACATAGATTTAGCAGCTTATTTAAAAGGAGAAAGTTTGACGGAAGGAAAAGAGTATTTTAAACTTTATGCCATTTTTGCTAACACAGGAATATATCTCAGTGAAATACAGCATGCTAAATACAAAATTTGTTTTTTAATACCTTCTTTACGTGCACTTTACAGAGAGGTACACAAGGATGCTCAACTCATGCCTTAACAGTAAAGGACCTATTTCTTCTGAAAACCAGTATAAAAAAGGAAAAGGAAAAAAGGAGAAAACAGGATGGGTTGGGACTCTTCTATTCTGAACAGGGAAAGCACTATTCACAGATACAACTTGCAGTTAAAAGGACACAAAGAACAAATATTTGGGCCTGAAGCACTTTGTCAGAGAAGATCTTTGCAGACAGCAAGAGTCCAGTTGAACTGCCCAGTGTCATCAACAGCTCCCTCCTGCTCTACCTCCTCAAGTGTCATGGATGTCCCTGCACATGCCAGCCCAAAAGATTTTGTGGGATTTGTATTTTGTCCCCTCTTTGTTGCTGTGCCAGTCTTTGCAAGCAGTCACTCAGAACCATGCAAGGGCTGCAAACAGCACAGCTCAGCCCACCTAAAGAGGCTTCTGTCCACAGACTCCTCTGACTGGTGAAGGCTCCTGCTGCCCTGAAATGTCTGCCCTTGCAGTTGCAGGCAGTAAATAATTTTCCCAGAAAATAAACCCAAAGGGACAGTCCCCTGACTCTTCTCTCAGGTGGTGGCAAAGAGATGCCTTTTGGTATCAGTCTTGGCAGCATATATGTGTCACAAGAGTGTCTCGGGCCACGGAGGCATTCCTGAAATGGAATAACATGTCCAAGACAGTTGAGTGTGTCCTTCCTCAGCCCACAAAACCAGGGAACTGGGAAATGTGACCATATTTGTGCAAAAGGTTCTATCTGGCTTCCAGTCACTTCTGGGAAGTGAAAGCATCTTCAGTGTAAATAGCTGGCAGAAGTCTCTGGAGAGCAAGTTTCACCAAACCATATCAGGAGACCACTAGCTAAACTGAAGTATTCACTCTGCTGCATTCTCAGAACAGCCATTTCTGGAGTGCACCCACCATCTGCAACAGTCACACTGAATTTCAGAAGGGATTATGAGGATAATATCTGATTCACCATTTTCATATAACTCATTTTGGTTTTCCTTCTTTCTGCAGGCAGGATCACTTGCTGGGTCTTGTATCTATTTTGCAAATTGGCAGTAGTGTTTAATCACTGACAGGACAAACCACAAGGAGGACAATTGCTCTTGAAAGAAGGAAGTTTCCAGGGTGGGTTTGTTTGTTTTCTTTCTATAGGTCACATATACTTTAGACCTTGGTAATCCATGAGCAAGTGATTAAATAAGTTAATAGAGAACAAGTACTCCGTTGCTGTACAGAACTGTTTACTAATGGGATTTTTAAGATGCTAGAAGGCTTTACCTCAATGGACATAGATAAAACTAAACAGATTTGATTTAGAGAAGAGAGTGAGAGTGAAACAGGAGAAAGGTTTAAAACTTTTTGGTGTGCTTAAAAATAAAGATAAAAGTCTAGCTCATTATCTCCTTAATATAAAAGTCTGGGAAAACAAAAAGCTAGATTGGGGAAACTAAATCCAGCTATCTCTCTTTTTTTTGTTGTTTTTTACATGTCCTAACAATAATACAGCAGGGTGAAAAGATCAGGACCACTTTATACACATTGTGCTAATTACTGCAAGTACTTAAAGTTGTAATTAGCTTATTATACTGCAGAGAACCTAACATGGCATGTCTTTCAAAAAAAATTTCTCTCCAGATCATTAGTGGGAAAGCTAACAACATCTGCTTCAAATAAAATCAACCAATTAGCGCAGGCAACTTCGCATAGTTTGCAATCAGAGAATTATATTGTGCCAAGTGCTAATTTCAATGTGAATTCTATCTCCCTCTTATATCCCACGCTTATCTGCCAGCACAGCTGGTGTTTAACACCACTGACTCCAGTGAAGTCTCCAAAAACTTATGTTAATTTGAAGTAACCTAATCAGAAGTGTGCAATACAGACTGGGCTTGATCTCAGATTAATTAAAACTGACCTTGTCATTTCACTGCATATAAAACAGCAGAATCTTACCATTTATCACTCAGCTATGATAAAAATACAGCTTATGTGAGAATCAAGGAAGACAAGCACTGTACCAAAGGAGCTATTTTCAGATATCAAAGCTTGGTTTTAACACACTGTAAAATGCCACTCGCCTGTGGCTGCCAATAAATAATTCAAATAGTTCAGAAAGCCCAAAGTAAGCTCCAAAACCTCCTTCTAAAATTACCAAACAGAGCATCACTGCCAGGCTTTCTCATTTTGATGCTATCAGAATCACACATCAAAAGCTGGCTATTGTCACTGACAGTAGATGTGAAACACAGCTTGTTTTTTAAATGAAGTTTGTCCTTGTTCCCTTTTAGTGTTGCAGTTTCCCAAGCAGATAAGTTGAAAAAGATAAACTTGAAAATGAAAAAAAAAAAAATTTGGCAGAGTTCAACATAGCAAAACGCAGCAATCAGAAACTAACTTGAAATTACTTTTTTTAATTTCACTTTACAATTTAAATCAAATAATGGCAATTTGGTTTACTTGAGTATGTTTATCAGTTACATTTGCTCTCAGGTGTACATGGTTGTCAGGATCAAACTTTAGACATCCAAAATTATGGTTTCCAGTGGAATTAACCTTGGGGAGCAAGTTTACACTGTGTGTTCTGACTCACTCTCTGAAGGACTCTACCCCTCATCCCTCACCCATCTCATGTCTGATGTTACTTTATTCCCCTGGGGCCACCCCAGCAGATTCCTGCATTGATGCTTCCATGGGTCCTAGATCTGAGCCTGCACACAGACACAACTGCAGGGCCAGCTCCTGTCAGAGGCTTAGCTTATACCAGTAAAAAATCTAAGCTGCTTTGTCACATTGGCTGATATTCACCCATGTAGCAGAGGAAGTAGTAATGGAAGCACTTTTCCTGTCAGAACAACTGCATCACACATGACAGCTTCCCTCAGTGGAACAGTAGTGACCAGCCACATGTGCAGGCATATCCTCATGCAAATGCAAGTTAATTACTTTAATCCAAATCTTTCAGTATAGTGCTGGCAGTACAGTAAGTAACCTCATGCTTACTGAGAGCAAAACGAAGCACAGCCAGCTCCCAAAGCTCAGTTGAAAGTCATTTTATCCAATGCAGACATTTCAGCATGTGCTGCAGGTGTCCCTAGGAGCAGGGTCCTCACTGCAGGGAGTGGAGAGGAGAGGGCATGACCACAGCACCATTCATCTTTAAGCAGATACTAAAAACCAGCAGATAAACTGAACTCAAAAATGCCTTGGCTATGTGGCTGGAGCTCAGTGTGACTGATGCAGAGATGTCCACACATGCTGCAGATGGCAAGGTGGGGCAAGATGCACCGAGACCTTATGCTTGAGCAGCACGTCCTGCCTGCCCCCAGCAACATAAAGCAGATGCCAGAAACAGACAAGAAAACACACACAACTTAATCTTAACTTCTATGGCTCTGGCAAGAAGGTCTCCAATTAGATTTGGTCTATTTTCTAATTTTTGTGGTCCAGTCTTATCTCTTTATAAACTGCTGTCCCTGTACCATGTTCTTGGTTATTTGCTGATTAGTTGCTCACATACTTGTGGGAGGTTAAATATAGTTTCTTCTGCTGGTAGGTATTCAGCTTTTTATTTTAGATTTTTTTACATTTTGACTTTTTTTTCTTTTTTTGACATTAGCATGTCCAGAGTCAACCTTTCCTCCTCCTCCTCCTCTCTCACATCCTGTTGTCCGTGAAGTTGCAGCTTTAGCATGGAACAAAGGCAAGCAGCCTAAGTGACTATGCAAGGATGGGGACAACTGTGTGTGAACAACCTTGTCATATGCAGCAACAGGAATAAATAATGAATAATAATCTGACCAGAGATACTGTAGTTTCTCTTGGCAGCATCCCAATGTTTCCTTCTTACCCTTCTGTCTCCAAGACCCTGTGAGTCTATATGCATACTAATGCAAATGTGTATTTGTGAATATATGCATACCTAGGAAACTGGTATAAATCTAATAGAACAGGTATCTGTTCTTATACATGTAAATGTATCATCCTTGGTATTCAATCCGTAATAAAAGCTCCCTCTAGAACAATGACTCACATAAAGCAATTGAAAATGTATCCAACAGCTCTTTTGAGTGAGGCTGCATATCACACAGACAAGTCAAGAAGGTAACAGTTTATGACAAAACATAAATTAAATTGATCATCATGGACTCATTGTTAGGACTGGATCACTTAGAGAATAAAGCCCAAAAAAATTCCTTCCAAGTTAGACTTCACTAAATACTGTAGGCGGCAAGATAAAAGCAGAGAAACCTGGAAACCTACTTCTAATAAAGACTCAGTAAATACTCTCACAAGTTAAGTAATAATAGAAGCTCTGAAAATTACTTAATATGGCATGATACTGAAATATCAAAGCTACATCCTAGTCAAGCCTTTTTTAAGGTCTGCCTGGTACAAGTCCTGTATGAAAGGGCTGTGAAGCTTAGTGCTCCCAGATTTAGCTGTTCTTTAAGAAACCCTTACTAATTAAAGTGGAAAGATGGTGGGGGTAAAATTATAGGAAATGAAGAGGTTATATTCACATTGTAACAGAAGTTATAAAAGTACAGAAATTATAGGGTAAAATACAGCTGCTGCTCCCTGGATGGAATGTGATTGGCACACTGGAAACCTATGCCTTGGTGATTGCACGTGCACACAATCTGCAACCATGGTTCCTGCTAGGAGGGATGGAACAGAGCCTGGAGCAGAGTGGAGGCACCATGGCCAGGAACTGCTGGAATCCTCGTAGGGAGGGGAACTCAGTGGTGCTCTGTACCTGATAAACCCCACAGCACCTGTCAGCATGGGGAGAAATATTGCTGCCAAGGCAGCAGCTGTGGTGAAATCACTCTCCTCAGATGAAGTTGGTTCATTATAACCTAATTGTAATATTAGCACACACCTACATCCCAAAGGTACCCCCCTCCAAGGTACAACCACCCCTCACTGTGCATGTGCTCTGTGTTTTACTGACTGTACCTTTAGGAGCAAAGTGAGTTACCCCATCAGTAACCAAGGTATGCATGACTCAAGCTCTACCTAAACATGAAGAAATAGTATAAAACTAAGCAGAGACTGGGGAGATGTAGGGGAAGACCGCATTGTAATTACTGGGATCCATCAATGAGTTGAACCTGTCTCCATAGGGATGCCTGTTGGGCAAGAGCCACACTGTGCCTGAATGCTTTTCTTGGGTATTGGAGCTCATCTGTGCATTGCTCTGAATACACTTTTGCAGCCAGATATTATCACTGACAGATACTATCAAACCTTAATCTGTCATAATTTTCTATTAATAAAAAGTGTTATTCCATAAACTGGGTGTGAGTCTTTCAAGGGCAGTTTCCAGCAGCATGGAACATGCCTGAATATTGTGGAAGGCCTGCTGGGCATTCTCCCTTATGCTGTTGGAGAGTGTTTCCTGAACAAGTCTATCAGACCAGCCTCTGACCAAGCAGGACTACTCAGAGAAGGGTCCCTCTAAGAGGACACTGACAGGCTGGTCAGGCACAGGGGTCTCAGCTTTCCTGGGCCACTGACAGACAAATCAAACACTAAGGGTGGAGAAAATCTCAGTTTTTCATGTAACAACTAGAAAATGTTCTGAGAGGCTTGCACAGTCTTAATTGTTTTAGTAAATACCTTCCACTTCCTTTACACTACACAATAATGGGTTGGAACTAGAGAAGCCCTAAGGTGTTTGCTATGATTTACCTCCCTGCACAGGACCATATAAAACATAGTCTTGGACCTAGCCCAGAGGCTGGTGTTCAAAACTGAAGAAAAATTACTGTGATTGGGTAAGACAATTGTTTTAAATTTAAATAAAATATATTTTAGTGCAAGTCAACACCTCAGACCACCATTGGGGAAAAAAATTATTGTTTCAAAACTGAAAATTATTATGGGTTATGCAGTATTTCTTCAGCAATGGCTACATGGCTGGTTTGCACAAAGAGTGCACAATCAGGCAAGGCTGTACTCTAGGCTAGGTATCTGTATTAAGGGGGAGAGAAGCTTAAGTGGCATGGATAAAAACATGAAGAGATGGATGGGAGAAATAGAAAATAAGATTTTTTATGAAGGAAGTCAGAGTGCAACAGTGAGGGAAAGAGAAGTAGGAATGGAAAGGTAGGAAATAAAAGTGGAGATGGAAAAATAGTAGCTTGGAAGGAGGAGAGGGGCATAATAATTGAACACTCAAGATATAAAAAAAAAAAACCTAAGGCAATTCCCGTGGTTCAAAGGGCAGAAAATTAACAAAATTAACAGTTAAGAAAAAACTCCTACAGCTTTACAACTAACTTTCCCACCTCATCCACAGTTATGACCTCTAACTTAGTGAGACTGTACACAGCAGGATATATGTTAACAGAAACTCAAGCAAATTTTACATTTTTCTTTTCAAATGCAATTGCCTTGCATAAAGACCCAGCCATCATCCTGTTGCTGGAACAAATCAGGACACTGCACCAGAGTAGTGGAAAATAACTTAAGGATCATATGGGAACTGACTCTGCAATGGGATAAAAGTCATGAGCACAGAGGTCTCTTTCTGACAAGAATAGGAAGAGACATATGACTGAGGGAGTAAAATTCAGGCCAACCCTCCAAAGCAGACACCACCACACTCATCTAACTATTGAGCATCCCATTCTTCCTCTCCCCA
The DNA here is from genome assembly GCA_013397295.1 of Polioptila caerulea. Classification (NCBI taxonomy): domain Eukaryota; kingdom Metazoa; phylum Chordata; class Aves; order Passeriformes; family Certhiidae; genus Polioptila; species Polioptila caerulea. The sequence continues at coordinate 375,795 of VYXF01007242.1, forward strand.
TAACTGCAGACTCTAACAAGCCAAGAGAATTCTCTGGATTCAGATAAAAGGAAACATAATCTTGGTGGCACCAAGATTGTTGCTCGCCTCATGTCTCTTAATTTCTTCCTCCACATGGTAGATTGCAGAAAAGAGGAATGGCATCTTGCTAAATGCATTGTGTTCTATGCCTTTGAATGTGTACTGGAAAGGTGAAATTGTTGTTAATCATACATGTAATGATTACAGACATATTAATCCACACATTTTAAAATATTAAAAATTATGTATCCCATTTCCAAAGAAAAAACATAGTCCAGATCCAAATAAATCTACATTTATGTTTTTATATAAATGTATATGTAGATTCAATATGTCCTATTTGCAAAGTATTTCTGGCAGGCATAAACATCCTTTTCCAGCTTTTTAGCAAGTATGGACTCTGCAGGTCTACCTATCACATGCCTGCAAAGTGCAGAACACAGCAGAGGTTTGATTACCAAGCAGCACTGTCATACAACCAAAAAAAAAAAAAAAAGCACCATCTCAGAAACAAGGGGATCATAAGGCTCATAGTGTTGTTCAAGAGTTACTTAGTATGTTAAGTGCCTTGAGTTCATCAGACTTATTTTTATATGCATTCATTTTATATGTAGTAGGTTTAAGCTTTGTCTTGTCATGTGCTTATGAGCCATATGTTTTAGTTTATACAGATTAATTCTATATAATAGCTTATATTTTATTTATTTGATTTTAGTTTCTGCATCCATATTTCAAATGTGTGCAATCCAGGATGCCCACATTTCCCAAGAAAGTTTTTCAATACCTCCTTCTCTCTCCCTCTCTTGAAGAGTTCTTACCTTTTCACCCCATGATTGAATTCAAGTGGCACTAGTGCCTTGCACTAACAAAAAAATTAGACTGGCAATACTCACAGCTTTACAGAAATGCATCATTGACATTCAGGTATCATGACATATTGAAAAACTTGATGGAAATCATCAGACCTATCAGCTCTGAGTTCAATAACGCTACATGAAACTGTTCTTCAATGTGCTATTGGAGTCTATGCAAAAAAACTGATGGGAGATGTCTAAACCCGTAGAGTCTATTCACATAAAAACAACTCAGTACAAGTTGAGCTCTAGTACATAACTTAAAATTGAGCTTCAGTCGGTTGCTGGCACGCTCAAGGATTTTCAAAAGTACAAAGGCATTTCCCTAAATTATATACCTACTGACAGCTGACTTTCTTGAATTATTCAAAAGCAGAGGCTTTTGGCAATCAATGCATCAAGCTGAACAGAGTTAAAAAGCAGAGTACAGAAGTTGTAAGATTTAAAATGTATATCCCCTGAAAGTGTGTTGCCCCTATGCCAGACCAATAACACTTGATACAAAATAGTGTAAGTTAGTGTCAGAGTTGAGGGTATCTGTGTGACCCGTAGTGCCAGCCTGAAGATGGGCAGAGTGGTCAGGGCAGCTGTATATTCTCCAACTTTAGCCAGACTTTCCACTAGCTATCTTTAATTTTGGTTTTAAGAAATTAGTTTCAATAAATTAGTTTCAATAATATTATTTCTTCTCCCGCATTCACAGATGCTCAGTTTTATCCTTGAAGTTCTGGCACAGAAGTTCTCTTATGAGAGGCCATAACATTTAAGAAAAAATTGTTCAGTTAAGAAACATTCATAAAGCTGTCCCCCACAAAAGAATGTAACATCTTGATTTTCAGTCATACTGTGTAATGTCTGCTACAAGAGAGAATGCATTTAAGGAGCACAGAATATTTATTGATAAAATTTCATATCAAAAAAGAAAAACCAATTATCTTTACCCTCTAATAACACTAACATAATTTTGAGTATGACAATATGTAGCATTTAGAAAGAGTTTTATTTCCTTCTGGCTGCTGCTTTGCCCCCCATTTCAAAGCTTCTCTAATATTTAATGTGAATTTGTAACATTTTAACCAGCTTTTGCCATTACTAAAACATAATCTCCTTCACAGTGTATATTTACAAATTATGTGAGGCGTGTGACTCTACAATTATTCAATTTAGAGTTTTACCCCTCTGGGACAATAGGCAAAAAAGTGGCATTCACAGCAACATGTGAACACCATAGAGTGGGGATATAAAGATTTTTTCCTTTTTCTGAAAATATTGTTACTGCCATGCTCACCAAGTAAATACCTTCACTATTGGGTATATTGTCATTTTCCTAAAATTAATAAAATGTCTGCATTATAAATAACTGTAAATAAAATCAGAAGATAACAGCCTTAGGTTTGAAAATCACTAATCCTAACCCTTTTTTTTTAATCATAAAAATGGAATTGAGATCCATGTTTCCACTTATGTGAGTTTTGTTCTTAGTCCTGTGATTCACCTGCTTCCTGTCACTGCAACAAGTAAAACAAGAGCTGTGCTAGGAAGATGAGGCAGAGCTCTCAGACTGGGCCAAGCTTTTACAAATGCACAGCAGTCCTTAAAATGCCAGCTCTCTCGTCAGTGACATCCTGTCTGCAGTGACAACTACTGCTGCAATTCTTATTCAGTAGCAACTGTGAGGCTGCCAACAGGTGTCCTGAGCCAAGGTTTCCTTTCATCTATTGTTGCTTAATGGGAACAAAAATTATTATAAAGGATCTGCCAACATGATAAAATGCTACAATTATCCTAAGAGTAATACCTCTAGGCACTTCAGCAAGGGAAGCAGAACTATTCTCCTGAAGAGCTAACCTCAGTACATCATTTACACTTTTGTTTTCTGTCATTGTTTTAATGATTAAAGAGAAATAGAAATATAAAAATATTTTCTTTCTCTAGAAAATAAGAATAAATGTACCACAGGAAAGACCAGCCCAAATATGATGTTTCTTATTTCTCCTTGCTTCCTTTGTTTTAGAACTTTTACCTCCCATGAGTTATTTTCCTCATTCTCAGGAGAAAAGATCATGTTTGGGAAAATACCTATATTCTCCCAATGGGATTTGATGACAAGACCAGGAGCCAGGCATGACCAGCAACCATTTTACATGGAACCAGCCTTTTACCCCTCTCTTTTCACAAATTCTTTTTCTCCCCAAATCAGCTAGATACATCCCTTTCCCCTCTTTTAATTCCTCTCCAGAACATCCCATAGACATCTTGTGCAGTCCCAAAATACACTTCCTGGTTTCTCATAATAAGTTTCATATTCCCAAAGGCTATCCAAAAGGGGATCCAGAGACTTTTTCCCCTGAGGCATTGTAATGGGTGTCACTCTCAGACCACAGGAGAGGTCGCTGTCCCAAAGAAGCTGGGGAAGGCATTAGAGGGGTATTACAAATGCTCCACATTGCCATTGTTCATCTGTGCTCCCATTCCTGCGTGGGCACGAGCTTTTTTATTTAACCATTACCCAACAAAACCGATTGCCATGTCATCAGAACACATAACGTGGGATAAGCAACAAGAGAGAATAAATGCTGCAGGCTGAGACAGAAAAGATGTTCAATGCTGCCAGCTGTGTGATGAGCCAGTATCGATCCTACAGAAAGTACATCCATTATACAAGATGCAGTTGGCTCCATGCTGATAAGTCATTGAGGAGAAGGCAATGAGATACAAGAATCAATGCAGGCTCTCTCTCTCTTTTTCCTGCATGACAGCACAATAGTATTGGGCTTTCCCATACCAACTCAGCTCTCCTTCATCCACCCACTTTTATTCCCTAGGAATGATATTTTTCCTCATGCACAATCTTCATTTTTCTTTGTTTTTACTTTTCCCATACCCTTTTTAAGATGCATGCTTCAGTTTGACCTGATGTGGGAGCTAAGAACTGTACATTACTATACCTCAGTGTTAGCTGCCCCTATCTGATCCCCAGGAAATTGGGATTGCTTTTTTCCCCATTTGAACTGCAAAATCATGCATACACTTGGACATTCTTATGGTATGTTTGGCACTGTATCTAAATGCTATCAACTTGTTCCTACCAGCCCCTACTTCAGGAAATCATTATAAACATTTACAGCAAAGGTGATTCCTTCAGGGTTTGCAGAACTGGCAGATCTGAAACAGTCTTGACTTAGCAACTCAAAACTTAAGAGAATAGGTAAGAATTTCAAGGTGTCTAGGGAATGAATAACAACTAGAATAGAAAATGACATCAGAATCCAGGGGGTTTTTTTCAGTGATGTAACTTCTTGAATAAGTCACTGTGTCCTGGTCACCATGATCCTTTCCTACTAATGAGACCAGACACACACCCACTTTCACCAAAAAATCAGGTACTGTCACATAGTGAGAGAACCAGAGAATTGCTGATTCAAATCAGTAGAAAATGTATAGCATCTGCTACATATGGTCTTCTCCAATCATATTATGGATGTCTGAGTGTTCATGTGGCAGACATGAAGCAAACTTTATTATTATATCTAGCCACAGTCCTCCACAATTCCAGCAGAGATGTCGATATAAAGTCATATCCAGACAGTGGATGGAAGCAGCTTGTTTGTGAGATGGACATCACCATGTCATGAAAATTATGATGACAGCATTCCAGAGACAGACTTGATGATATCCTAACTAGATGTTATTCTTTTGTGAAAAAGAACCCCTGAGTTTTCCTTGGGATGTTATTTTTTTAAAGCTCTTTCTCCGCATTTTCCCCCTTTCTGAAAACTTACTTTCTAAACAAGTTAAAATCTAAAAACTTGATCAAACACAAGTTTTAAAATTCCTTTAGCCAGTCTTTCTTACATTATCAGCCTCAAATCCCTTTTAAACTACTCGGTGTTTCTCCCCTTAAAACAACTTGCCTTCTCCTAAACAATATGTTTGGAGAGGGGGGACACACATTGCATTCCCAGAACAGGCAGGAAAATAGACAGGCATATTGCTTTGGTGGCTGAGAAATTTATTCCCCCTCCATGCTCATTCTTTGATTAGTTTCCCTTCTGTGACTGCCAACAACATTGCCAATTAGTGCTAATCATGGTATGGACACCTGTCCACAAGAAAGGAGGTTGAGAACAATTACACAGTCATTTTCCAAAGCACGTGAAGCAGCTGTCAAAAAGTAATGATTTGCAGACACTGCTGGCATTGGCTAAATTGCAACAGGTGGCCAAAAGGTAAAATAACATTAAGGCCATTATCTGCTTTCTTAGTTGCTCTATCCTGGACTTTCATTCTTCCTTAACATTCCACAGCATTTAAGCTTGCAAAGAGTAGTGACAGCTATAATGTCTATGGATGTATATCTCATGTTCTTCTACTAAGAACTTTGAAAATATGAAGAAATTTATGTTTCTCTACACTTCAAGAAGATGAAGTGACATAGCTTTAAGCACAGGGAGTTTTAAAATTGAAATGAGAAATTGTAAATTGGAATTCTATGAGTTTCACATGGGCTGATCTTCCGTAATATACAGTTATGCATCATCTACTATGTTCCAGGAGTCCTCTTTTTATGGACAAGTTCCAGTGAGCTCAGGAGCTGCTGCTTGTGCCAAAACCTCTGCAAATCAGGAATCACAATCACTTCAAACTCAGGATGCAAAAATACAGACTGCAAGTAGCAGCCAAATGTGGAAAAACATAGTTTAACAACTTTGCCATCACTGTTAAGGAACTGTTTGACATAAACTGAAAGTCTGTTTATCCATAACAGCACATCACAAGCTGCACATTCTAAGTGTCCCATCTCTTCTGACAGTCCTTTGCCTCAATTGTTTTACTTTATTGGATGTTGACAAGTCCTACAGACAACCACTTCCTTAACACAATTGAATCATTGTCAGGACTGTTCTATGATATCTATCATATGGGCAGAGAGGCTCAGGAAGGATAATGTGGAGGAACAGTAGGAGAAATTAAACTGGTTCAGAAAGACTTAATGTAGTCTGTGGTAACTCCTCACTACCAGTCCTCGCTAACTTACTGTTCTTTCCACAGACTCTGCATGTGTGATTTCCCACACATATTTTAAAAGTGAACTGCAAAGCCATCTCTGCAGAAATCTGAAGGCAGTCACTCAGTAATAATCAGCAGGCTCTAAGTTATTAGCTGCACTGCACAGACCTCTTGAAATTCAAGTCATAGGGTATTTCTGCTGTGAATTATTCTCATGGAATAGGATCTAGAAGAGACAATTCCATGCTCTTAAGAATACCTATCATCTGGTTTGAGTCCAGATGCTGAGGTCAGATACCCTCAGCCTTGCTGCGGCTCTCTCACAACTGGATGCCCGTGGCTCCATCTCCTCTGGTCTCTCCATATCCCAGGAGCGTCTCTTTCCCATAGCATCGGCACTATCAGGCAGTGCCAGCTTTCTATCATGCTCTGCTGTTGCGCGCTTTCTGCAAGGCTCATCACAGCCACCTCTGCCCAGGCACAGAAAGCCCCTTCCTGGTCAGCACGATCAGCTCGCCTCCCTTTGGCGGATGAAGGACGGGCAGCTGCATTCCCGCCGCTCCCGCCGCTCCCGCCGCTCCCGCCGCTCCCGCCGCCCCCGCCGCTCCCGCCGCTCCCGCCCCTCGCCCGGGCGCGGGCGCTGCCCGTGGTGCTGAAGCCTTTCCCTCCGTCCCGCCCTGCCCGACGTTCTGGATGCGGGCGCCATGAGGCCGAATCCCTGCAGGAAAACCCTTTCTGAAGACGTTTCCTGCCCAAACCTATCGGCCAAGACGCTTCATGATACGGCTTTGTCCCAGCAGAATAAGAAAAACATTTCAGATAAATATTGATTCAAGAAATGTCTCACCCACTTTCTTTCTCTCTGAGACTCGATAGCCTTCCAAAAGCCTCATTAAGTTGCTACTTTGTAATCTTCGAGTAACCCACCTGTCTGTCAGATTTGGCTTGGAGTTTTGGTCATCTTCATCACAGTGAATTTGGTGACTTCAATCCTGTTTGCTAAAGCAGGGCTGTTGGACATCTTGCCAATAGAGGTCAAACCACATGATATTCTGTATAAAATTGTTTTGTGGCAGAATGAATCACTAAAATTTTCATTAGGCAGATCTGATACCTACTTAATCCATAGATAAGTCAGATTTTGTGAATCACTAAGTGGCCTGGTTTAGGGCAAATTTGGGAAGAAACCTCCGAATGGGGTCCATCTAGAAAGCAAATCCAAATGGCCCCTCTCCGCAACTGGTTCAGGGGAAAAAAAAAATAATTTCTTAGAGGAAAGTGGAAAAAAATGGTTTATTTAACAGGCATAGCACTCCCCAACACAACAAATGAACAACACTAAACAACAAAACCCCTCGGCGCTCCGCAGAGATGACAAATTCCGAGTCTCTCTTGTGGGTTGTAGCTCGGTTCTCTCAGTTGTTGTCAGTCCCTCCGGTGCCAGGAAATGCTGGGCAATGGTTCTCCTGTAAGGAGGTGCAGGGGCTGGCACAGGTCACAGTTTGTTTGTTGCTGTGGTGGTTAGGCAGAGCTGTGTCTAAATCCAGGGTTTCTTTTGGGGCCAGGCCAGGCCCAGTGGGCCAGAGGTCTCAGCTCTTGGTGCCCTTTCTGGGATTTTAGTCCAGAGCGGGTTCAAACCATTCCAAGAAAAAGGAAAAAATGAAAACCACAGTCCATAGAACTTCTCTGCCTCAGCTAGCCAAAAACTAACAAAAAGCAAAGGAGAGCTCTCTCTCACTGTCCACACTGCAGACAACACAGGCCGTGAGTGAAGGAAAGCTGAAAACTCTGACCTTTATATTTTGAAAACAACCACCTCAGACATTCCACCACTTCTCCTTCACTCTCAGATCCAGTTTTAAAGATGCAAAACTTATTTCTGAGCTAAGCAGATGAATGGGGATACAATTCAGCATCCAGGACAACAACCAGGACAGTAAGTCATACAAAGCTATTTTGGAGTTTAGAAACTGTACATCACAATCTCTTTGTTATTAAGGACACACTGGCTCTATCACTATTTCAAAATGATTCTTTGAAAATTCATTCCACTTCATGTAAGATATATATCCTCATTGCATACATAAAAACACAATGTAGATGAGCATAATTATTCCCTCTGGAAAAGAATACAAGGGGAACTGAATGATTTTGACAATTAAAAATAGGAAACAGATTCTTACAGCTCCAATTTCTTGTGGATTTCTGACCATCAGAAACAGCTGGACAAATGCACCTATAAGAAAGGTATTTGCACAGAAACCTACAAAAATTGATGCCCTTGGACTCCACCTCAGCCAAAGGGCTTGGCCATTGTTGGAGTAGGCTTGTTAGACTCAGGGATACTGCTCAGGAACTTCATACTACACACAGGCCAAAGTACATTCCCCAGTTAAGTTCTTAGTCAAGTCTAACCAAGAGAAATCAGCATTCCATGATAGTCAATGTCTCTCTTGCACTTTCAGCAAATAGACCTCAAAATCCAGGTGATACCTGAACTATCCTAGAGGCAGCTATGCATTCACCATTAAAATAAAAAGTTTTCCTTCCTCTACCATGTTAGCAAAAACTTTAGTTATTCATTTTCCAAGGATCCTAGTCCAACTCCATAATCAAACACCAAAATTCCTTTTTAGTTGTGTTGGAATCAAACTTTTACCATATAAATTACTTCAAATTGCAGGCTTTTAAAGTATTATATCCCAGTTTGACATAATAATAGTGACTGTATTACTTTCATTTTCAATTAATTCAGCCAAATTAGGCAAGGAAGTGGGGGGGAAATGAAAACTGTGGGATAGTCAAAATTATATCAAGCCTAAAACTTTCCATAATGTGTTGGTTGAAAACCAAAGGAAAAAGTCTGACAAGCAGTCTGATTTGTTTCAAAAGTTTGATTATTGCCTTTTATCTAGATCCTGCTTGGGGAAAAAAAAAAAGAAGAAAAAAAAATTATCAGGCAGAAATAGTAATTTCACAGTTGGCAAGACTTGGCATTCAACAGCAGTTCTTACAGCACCACAGCAGCAGAGAATGTGACTCATCACTCGTCCTTAGGCTGCACAGGCTCATTCTCTGACATCCAACAGCTTCTCCTTCATCTTGGTTGGAAAGGAACATTAAGGCTCTCCATTTTCCAATGTATTTCAGAGTGGTTTACCTAAAACCTGAATTTAGCAAAGCAAAATTACAGCACTGGTGGCAATCAATCATTCAACTATAAGTGGAAAGCCAACTAGACACTAGAGAAAGTGATTCTTACAGTTGGTTGCTAAAACACTCTGTTTCTCTTATGAGGATGCTCAGGAAGGACACTTGTTTTTAGGATAAAAAAGGTCACTGATCTCTGTTCAAGTGACAGATTTATTTGCAGTGCAGTTATACTCCAGAAGGAAGCATTCAGCTAACAGATTCAGCAAAAAGAGGTCGAAACTACATACACATCAACTTAAAAAAAAAAAAAAAATTGAGAAAGAAAGGGCTTTCTGAGATCTTTTGTCATCAGATCATTTCATCCCAATTGATTTTCTCTGTCCTTTGAGAGAGATTTTCTCAGATACTGGGTATTTTCACATGCAAATATGGCTACCACTGAAATGGCAAGGGAATATCCTTCTAAGGAGGATATGTTCATTTGATCTCTTTTATGTCAACTTTTAGAATGAAGACATAAAGACATGCATTTCTCACAAATGACCATCAAAGGGGGTTGATGGAAAGTTCAGATGAAGACCTCATTGTTACAAGGAGAAGTAAAGCAAGACAGACAAATTCCATCCTGGAATCCTTCAGGCTGAAGACACGTGGTTCTCCAAAATGGTCTAAATCTGCAAAATATAAAACACACTGGCAAAAAAAAAAAGTTTAGAATCACAAGGACACTAATGACACTTCACCTGTTTGATAGCAGCTCCGCTCTCTGTACAACCAGAGCACAAATATGACTCTGCTAAGAAAGTCTGAAGCAATAGCACAGCACCTGTGTTGCTTTTCTGCATAGTAATGAGAGCTTGGCACAAGTCAGCTCCTTCAAGTTGAAGCTACTCAATAAGGCCCAATATCCACATTAATTTAGGGACAACATTCTCTTTGTCAGTAAAGGTCAGAAGGTTTGATCATTCTGCATCTGCACAGTTGTTTGGAAATAAATTAATTTGCTCAGTGAAAAAACAAAGAATACTTTAATCATTAGCAGCATTGCCCTGGTAATAAAAAAGTGATGCTTCCCACCTAACCTCACCCACAGATGAGAAATTCATTCTAGTTTCTCCTAGATGTGGTAAGCTCTTTACTGTAAAAAAAGCTATGAACCTCAAATTGATTATATGAACCAGAAGGACTGCTGTGAGCTTCCAGTTTGTACTAAAACTCAGAAGCTGAGCAGAAATCATTTGGACCATCAGCATGGCTTTAACAAAGTAAAACAGACTAAACTGGAGGGGAAAAAAATATCCTGATCTGCAAGTTTGCCTGCAGAGAGTCCTGAAATGATAGCACACTGCAGCAAAAGATGCTTTTCTTCTTGAAATTACTGCAAGCTGACCTTGCTCAGAATATGAGGAACACTGCAGAAAAAAAAAATCAACATGACACTCCACAAAATAATAACACACAGTACAGAAAATTAAGGGGAAAAAACAGTTATAATCACATTCTAACCATGTTTTCCTGTTTGATACAACAAATAACTTCCATTTTCAACAATGGGAGTTACTCATGAACAACAAATGGAAAATAGGCCCCAGTGTGCTCAGAAATTGGTGTGAATGGAAAACACAGATTACAGGCAACAATAAAATATATTTCTACTGATAGCTCACTTTTCTTCTGTTGTTCTCATTCAGAGTCAGGGAATATGTCCCTGTATCTCTCTCCTCTTTCTTATTTCTTTTTGGGATATATTTTACAATTTTTATATATTGAAATTCAAGCTCAAAATATACACATTTGGCACCTTGAAAATTCTGATCTTGTCAGGTTTTTGGATAGAAAGGTGGAAAGTGTCTGTTTTTCACAATGAAGCATTAAGGAAATGTAGAGGAAATAGTGGAAGTCATTATCAGGATACTTAAGCTTACTGTTTATGCTCCCAGAAAGCAAACATAAAATGAAAGCAAAGTATGTCTTGATGCAATGTAACAACAATTTCAATAAAACTTTCATCAAATATTTTAATTCCATTTAAATATTCTATTTCTAGGTTCACAGCATTATGCAGCACTATCATGCATAGAGTTCATCATGTGATCTAAAGGGGCACAATTGAAATAAAAATCTGCAGAATATCCTTGAATCTTTCCTTTTCCTTTCTTTTGAGAGAACCCTGCAGTCAGAAACACGTAAGCTTTCTCCCTAGGGAGATGTCAAAGTCTGGACAGAGCCACTCAGAAATGAAGGCTGCTCTTTATGGAAGCCTGTATGTAAGCAAAGCTCTCCCCTGCACTTACTCAAGTTCTTTTTTTGGTTTGTTTTTTTTTTTTTTTCAATCATAAGCACAGGTATCCCCTGAAGTCACTTCACAGCATAGTCAAGGAGACATCTACTCCCCATGTCAGAAATACCCAGGTCATCTGCTCTGATGAGGATGAAGCTTTGTCCCTGCACAGGAAATATCAGGTTGAGCTGCAGATGAGATATACCAGAGCCCAGCTAGCAGAGCTGAGATTTCTTTCTGACCTAAAAGGACATAATATTTTTAATGTGAATACAATTTTCTTTTTCATTTTTACTTTTTCCCTAGTCCCATACCTGTTTCATATTTGCATATAGCAAATTATCCATCTCAATTCTAAAGAATACCTTTCAAAATCTTTGAATAAAATTTCTTTCCATTTAATTCTTTAAAAATAAAGAAAAAAAAAAAAAAAGGAAAATATTCCAATAATCTTTAGGAATTTTCTCAGAAGCAACCTGAAATGCTGAACCCCTACTCAAAGTTACAATGTCTTGGAGTGTGTCATTTTTAATGACTTAAAATTAAAAGTACCAACAATCTCACAAGATTTAACCTTCTTTTGTTTCTCATCAAAACATTCAGACATTTCCTGCCTTGCATGGTGTTAGACTAGATTGAACAGTCAAATCTTTTCTGATCACACTTTCCACCTTGCACTATTCCAAGAAAAGCTTAATCATGTTATGACATGCCTGTGACCAGTAATGTGATGGGAGAAAAAGGAGAAAGAATTCATCACCTAACAGGAGAAACTAATACAGAAGAATAAATGAAAATTAAGTAGAGAAATTTTTAACAGAAAAAATATAATTAAAGAGAAAAGCTTTTTGGAAAGGTAGACATGAAGAACAATTTCTTATTTTGAAATTTTCCTGTTTCAACATTTCATTACTAGTCCCTTGGGGCTCTCCACACAATTGCTTAGAAACCATACTTATTTATGCATAACTTGGATATTAATTCAATAAATCAAAATAATTTGATTCCAGTCATAACCATTTAATATAACAGATGAAGATATTCTAAAAGCTTATTCAGAGAAATATAAAGAAAATTATTTGTTACTTATACTTTTGCCATCAACTTTAAAAGAGCTACAAGGGCTTTTGAAATTTTATGGCTGCATTTAAAAAGATGTCACTAGTGAGCCCATATATCACACATTAATCGTTACCCCTATCATCTTCTGAGGTGAAGTTTAGAGTATAGCTCCAAACTAGCATTTGCAATTATCGTCAATAAAGTCTGCACATTACAGAGATTAGTGGAGTAGAAAATAATAAGGAAGACACTTACCCTTACAGAAGGTTTTCAGTTGTACGGCAGAGTGGCTCAATGCATTGAAAAAAACTCGAAATATGACAAAAGTGCAGGAGGCAGATTCCACCTACTGGATAGAAACTCAGGGATGATACATGGGATTTGTTAGACTGAGTAGAGTGAAGGGTTGCTTCAGGCCCTGACACCAAAAAAGGGGGGAAAACAAACACTAGAGCAGGGATTTTGCTGCTGTACAGGGGCTTAGCCAGTTGGGAATAGTATGATTCAGTTGTCCATGGTGATATGGAGCACATTCAAAGAAGACAGGAAAAAATAAAAAAAGGCTTGAGATAAAAGCTTGTGTTATAAGCCTTAAGGTCTCAAAATATACTTTATGAAAGACAAAGTAAGGAAGAGCTAGGTCTGCAGGGTCAAATAAAGAACAGACCTGGTAGAGAGTGACAAATATGTTGACTAGAGGCAAGATCAGACAAATGAAGTAAGATCTGATTTGCTGGCACCAAGAGGTAATTATCAGGACAGTTCACCTTCAGAATGAGATGTGGTCATTTGTATATTACATATTGAAATGAGAAGTGTGCTGAACAGTAAAGGTGTTGCTTTCTAGTCTTGGCAATCACACTTGAATAGGAAAAGCAGATTTGACTATCATGGTTTAACTCCAGATGACAACTAAGCACCACCCATCTCCTTGTCCACTCTTCCTCAGTGGGATGGGGGAGAGAACCAGAAGGGTAAAAGTGAGAAAACTCATGGGTCAAGATAAAGACATTTTAAACAAGGAAGAGACACGTGTGCAAGTAAAGCAAAACAAGGTTTTCACTCCCTACTTCCCATGAACAGGCAAATATTCCAACATCTTCAAGAAAGTAGGGGTCCATCACTGCTAGGAGTGGCTTGTGAAGACAAACACCCCCACTCAAACACTCCTCCCCACTTCCTCCTTCTTCCAGGTGTACACGCTGAGCATGACATCACATGATATAAAATATCTCTTTAGTGACTGGGAGTCAACAATCCCATCTGTGTCCCCTCTCTGACCCTCTTGCCCTTCCTCTGCCAGGAGTGCTTACTTCATTTCTGCCTGCAAAGGGAACTGATGTGTAGGCTACCACAGATGTGTAGTCTCAACAGCTGGGTTTTATTTGATGAATTCCATGCCCTGTGACATCTAGGTTTATTTTTTAGAATTGTCTTCAAACACTGTCCCGGGGCCAGGGGATCACAAATGTCACTGGCACAAAACAACATAGGGAAGGGAGAGTAATTCTAAAGCACCCTTATAACAAATAATTACCCCAGCCATACCTGTTTTTATTTAGGAATACTGATTTCCTGCTTACCTTTCCCAAAAGAAAGTGTAAAATATTCTACCCTGGATCCTCTGTGATAGCAAATTTGGCTTGCACTTCGGTACCTCTGTTCCTACATCAAAGAATAATAATTATTTTCACTTTTTTTAAACCAGGACTATGCAAACAAATGTTCACAGTCATATGTAGTATTTGTCCAAGAAGCCAAGTATTTAGCACCTTCATCCTGTGACCTTCAGTAAAAATGAAAATGCTCACCACCTTCCAACAGATGCCAATCAGCTCGGCAATACCCACACCATTTTTATTACATTACTACATTAAACACAGAGTAGTGTTTAGTAAAAACAGAAATTTTGTGAAGAATGTTTTAAGTTGCAGCCGGGGGTTTATTTTTAAAAACAACAAAAATGTCAGTGATCCAAGGATACAAAGATATGTGGCACGATGCCCATGTCTCAGCCAAAGAAACAGGAACAGATGACACCAAATATGCTCTAGGCTGTTAGTTAGAGGAGCGTGCCAACAGTGCAATGTGTTACTACACAGGAAGCCTGAGTTCAGAAGCAACAAGAGCTTGTTGAAACTGCAGCTGAAATGGTGTTCTACAGAAAATAGCTTTTTCACAAAACAGACTTAAAAAAATACACAAAAAACCCACCAAAAAATTCATTTAAAATACATTAGGAAAGAAAAACTATTTTCTAAACAGAAAAGAAACAGGTTTTGATGGTTTGCCAAAAACGAAAGGGATGGCTGAGTGTCATATTTATTTGCTTCCTGGCTTGAAGATTTTTCTTGTCACTGATGCTACAGAAATCAAAAATGTTATCATTTTTCAGCTTTTAATTTTTGCTGAGTTTCTGCCTTGGAAATTTGCTTTCATCATCCTTCAGCAGGAAGCAGTTAATTTTCAAATAGCTGTAGAAGCATTCACCTGGGTGCCTCCTTTCTCCTGTTACTGGATATGACAAGACTACATAACATTTAAACCAGCAACAGCATCAAAGGCAAAATGCTGTGTATTGTTTTTCGTCAAACTTGCAATCATGGACAATTCCACATGGAATTACAAGCAAAGCAGTCTTTAATTAACTACCATTGAAATATACCCTACTCCCACGAGCTCCTCTCAGAACAACAAAGCTAAAAAAGCTCAAAAACAGCATTTTCATGCTATTTTATAAGCCTGCCTTACAGGAATGGTGCACCTCCTACCTCTAGGTATAGATTGTGTTTTCTGGGTCTTATACAACATTCTGCCATTCTCAATTCCTCCAGAGGAGTGGCAGCTTGCAGCACCTTTGTAAAGGCTGGCAAGGATCAATTTCGCCCCTGGAGTCTGTGACCTGAGCTGGCTGGAGCCCAACCACACTGGATGGGAACAGGCAAGGACAGCAGCACAGGCAGTGCCCTCACAAGAGAAGCATTAGCTCAGCCACAGCCATGTGAGGTGGCTTTGTAGGGCAGCTGTAGGGCAGTTTATTTGAAACCTGTGGTCTAAGAGATTGTTTAATTGTATGGTAGCATTTGTTGTGCCTGCTGTGAAAATAACAAAGACACATTTAGATAAAGTGGCTGTATTTTCTTAAAATAAATTTACTAATGATCCTGATTTCATAACCCTTAGAGTATGAAAAAAGTTAAGCAATTACTGGCCTAAGTGCAGGTGACAGAAAATGAATTTGTATGAAACATGGATGGTGCAACTAAGCAACAGTTGTATCTAATTAATATTCCCACTGAAACATCAAACACAAGATACAAAAAAGCTTTCTGACTTTCAAAGGCAATTTAGGGGGGAAAAAAGTCATTGCAAAATCAATCTGTTTTCAGTCTCTTATTAAGTCACTGTTTCCAGGGGCAGCATTTTCAAGATTAAAATTAAAAATGCCATTAGGAGCCTAGTCATGACAGAGATATGATCCCAGTATTGTGACTTCCCTGCCCCACTAAGGGCTTTAAATCACCAGTGTGTAGATTTCCTTTAGAATGCTAAGTGATAAGGAGCATTAAGGAAAGGCATTGGCAGTGTGGGGTCAGTTGCCTGCTCTTTCAGGAGCAACTGCTTGAACCTCTGTGGTACCCTTTAGACTGGGCCTAGGGCTACCTTGCAATCCTTTGCAATACCAAGTATCCTTCCTTTGATCCATTAAGTCTACAGGCTCCTAAAATGGCCTCTATATTTAGGTTACCTCCTCCAGGATTGGGGGATGCCAGGCACTCACAGCTCTTCTGCTGCTCCTGAGAGAAGTGGCAATCTATAGTGAAACAGCAATCTACGGTGATCCCTCTATGGAAGGATTCAAATAATGGACTTCTCCAGTGTAATCAGATTATGGGAAATTTTTTAGTGCCCTTCTGCGATACTATCAGGCATTAGATGGAGATAAAATTGAAAACTGACTGAGCATTTAAGCTGGGAATGTGGAGCTCTGAATTCTCACAAATATAGTTATTGCATATTTATAAGATAGCTTTAAAGAGTGAGTCAACAAAATCTATCCCTGGTGTGCTTATTATGATGGACTGATTTTTAAAAATGGGTTGAGAGACAACCTGAGGACTGGAAAGTGTATTGTACAGAAATGAATAGGTCTGTTTAGACAAGTAGATACAAGGTGCATTTGTGGTGATTTCCTTCTGTTTGGACCCAGACAGGTTTTCTTTCCACAAAGAGGTATATATTCTTTTATTCTCTGCATCATTCAAGTAGTTGTGAACCCAACTTGTCCTTAGTATTGTGTGACAGCCTGCTGAGGAAATGGCCCCAAAATAATGAGGGATGGGATTCAGTGAAATATTGTTCATATTTTTACTGCCACGCAGATCTACACAAAGGCTCTACAATAGCAGCAGCATTCTGCTGATCTACTGATTTTCTTCTGTGTAGACCCTGCAGAGGCACAATAACAAGAGCAAAATAATAAAGAAGTCATACAAAGCCTTGTGACTGTGCTTGTTATGACTGTTTCTTTAAATAAGGCAGACCATGAGAACAAAATGCGTTCATACAGTGAGGCATTTCATCTCCTCACGGAAAAATAATTTATGAAGGGAGCACTTCAAATCTTTTAAAATATTCCCACTTCCTCTTCCACCAGCTTCCATTAAGAATAGCAAGGAAGGTTAAAGATTTAATGGATGTTGAGGTTGAGCTTGCTGTCCTTTTCAGACCCTCCTGGATAGAGCCAATGGCCACCACTCACGCTGTGCATTACCACTGCCTGAATAAGCTTCCTATGTTATGCCTGACTTTTTGATAAACAAAGACTTTCAGTCTCTAAGGCTCTGCAGCTCAAGACAAGATCTTGTTTTCAATAGCAAAAATATACCTTAATTTATTCTCCTCTTCAACCAGGGTAATTTAGTTTTTAAAAGTAATATTTTCAGACTTTGCAGAACTGGGTAAAGCTCTCAGGAGCACACCTGGACTGAATGTAGGTATTCTTCCATCTCCCACCAAGGCATGAAATTCCATTGGAATGTGACTTTTTAAATGCTGACAAAGAATGTCAGTATTTTCAGGATGCTGAAACATTTTCATACGGAACTTAAAAGCTGGATATCACACCAGTGACTTCTGGCTCTGTAGGACTCAACAAACTGCTGTCACATTATCTGAGCCACCCAGGGAGGCCACTGCCACAGAATAAGGAGTATAGCAGCCCCCAGAGACCCTTTCAGGGCAGGTTTTTCTGGACTTTAAAACTCACGGCAAACCAATCTGGAGCAAATCCCAAAAGCAGATATCTTCCTATTATTCACTGAAAATGCATCAAAGAAGAGACACATCTATAAGGCATTTAGATTTTCTAAACTGGCATTTTCCAACAAAAGCATGCTTTGTCAGGAAATTCCTGGCCAGCTCTAATCAGGAATGCATCTGGGAACCAAACATTTTGTCAGATCTATGGGCAAGGTGAATTTAGCCAAGAAAGGAAAGAAATGTGATCAGCAATCCAGAAGATCAAAGGACATGGAAAAGCAGAGGAGGATAGAATCAGCCAGCAAAATTCTTTACTTGCAATAAAATAGTTTAACACCAGATCTGATAAGAAGAAAAGTGTTTACCAGTGAAAACAGTTCTGGACAAAAAGGGCTGCACTACTGGGAGCAGAGAAGACCTAAGCAACCATAGCACAACTTTGATTACACACTTCGGGTCCAGAGGCAATGGGGAGAAAATAGGGACTAGGAGCTCTCCTTTTCTACTACTAATTCAGTGATTAATTACCAGCACATTAGAGTATTTATCCTCAAGTAACTTAATGTTTTTTTCAAAGAAAGTTTCAAAATAAAACCAAACAAACAAACAGGACTCTGTGGGTCCTGGGGAGCAGGCAGAGTTCAGTTGGACAGTAAATTTAATTTCTCATAAGTAATGTTGTTTACATTGTCTCCACATTAGCCTCTAAAAAATTAGAAAAACAGAAGCTGAGATCCCCAGAGCACTATTTACAGGAAGGCAGTGTCAACAGGCAATAGTTCTATTGCTCCTCTGAGCAGGGGCATTTTTAACTATATGTCCTATTTTTCCAGCCACCTAATGGTTATGACTTCTGACATAAGGCTGAAGATGCAATTTCAAACCCCCTCAAGCAGAGAAGGGACTGAACTTGGCTAGGTTACTGCCTGGCTGAGTGACTGGCTGGATCACTGCCCTGCTAGCCAAGTTGTGGCACAACAGGGAGAAATTGGGTCTTACTGCTCTAGTGGCACCCCAGCTCTGGGGCTTCAGCCACCTTCTCAATAAATTAGGCTCCAAAACAACCACCTTCCCCAGCACTCACTCCACTTGCCCCACACCACCAGTTTCACACTATCTGCTTTCACTCAGTACCTCCCTGCTCCCTCTGCCTGAATCCAAACCACCACCCAGAAGCTGGCTACAATACTCTCTCTACCCTGGAGATAAACCCCTCTGTGGAGGTCCTTACCTGAGCCACAGGACAAATATTTCCATGCAGATGTTAATTGCCAGAAACCACTCACATCCAACCAGTGACACTGCCATAAATTCACAGACTAGAGAATAGCAGTCTGTAATTCTCCCCATCCCTCTTGGGTTACCAGCGAAACCTAGGCAGATGGGAGAGAAAAAACCTTAACAGAAGATAGTTCTTGCTTAAATGTTTTTCCACATGGAACATCTGACGCATCAGAATTGCTAACACATCTGTAAGTTAAAAGTCGTTTCTTAAAAAAAAATAAATAAAAAACAAAACATGGCATTTTCTGTCTAAATTTAGCATTCTAACAGTCATCAGATGGTATGAAGACTTGAGGGAACATACAGAGATAGGGATGCAGTGTACATTTTTCTTAGTTTTTATTCCTAACCTTCAGATTTATACAATGTCCTTCATTACATGCTCTGTACCTGGAATGTCCAGTCTCTGAAGTGCAAGGAGTAGTCTACTTTTCAACCAGCAGTTTAGCAATTCTGCCACTCCAGGATCTTCTGAATCCCACTATTCACAGGTATACCAAGTCTCTTGGTTTGAGACCTCTGGAACAAAGGGAGCTTTGTACCGAACAGGGTATGTATAATTGCAATATGTGATGCGTAGTAAACTGGTAGCTGCAGAGTCTGCCATCTGGAGCTGTAGGGATTTACACAAGCTTTTTGTGAAATCAGAATGAAGGAAAAATTTCACTGTAGGAATAAAGCTGAGCCTGCACAACCACGGAGGATTTAGGTGAGTCTTGGAAGAGAAATGCCTCATGTGACTGCTTGTAATTAAGAGACAGTGCAGTGTGAGCCCCCTAGACATTGCTGTCGCATGCTCTGAGCTGGACCCAGTCTGAAGCAGCAAGTACATACTCACCTGCTGGCTGCTAGAAACGACTGTCTCTGGAAGACAGAGTAAAATCAATTATTCACATCTTCTCTGTCATTGTTACCCACACTGCTACCAGCTGACATAGAAAACAGAGAAGGTTAGGGCTTGATTTTAACAGATTCCTGTAGACTACCTTTATCTGTCACTGGATAGAAAAGCTCTAAAAGGAAAAATCACTGTTCCACTTTCAAAAACAGTCAAGTGATGTTTAAATGCTATTAACATATCTCCTCCTGTTTCCATTTATCACACCTCCTTGCAACACTGCACTTCCTTTAACCCATGCAACTTGAGCCACTTTGGGGAACCAATATGTTAACAGTTTGTCAATTGTGGTTGATTCCTTATATGTGTTTAGTATCAAGGCACAGACCCTTTTCTGAATGCATGGGGGTTTGTGCTTTACCTCTACCCTGGCCAAACACTGGACAATGGCAGTGAGCTGAGAATGAAACACTACTGGAGACTCATCTCTTCTGTTCCTGTTAACTATGCTTCTGTCCCAGTTATTCCAATTCCTATTAGCACCCATCATTTTGTCACCTCCTAGGGTTCAGTTCTCCAGGGGATTGGTAAAAGCAAGGGAAGTCATTACAGGGATAAGATTTTCTGAAGCAGATCTCTAACGAGGACAGGTATTGAGACACCAAAGATTAACCAACGACACTAAAAATAATGCTGCCTGGAAGAAAGGAAATAAGAATAAGAGGAGGGATGAGGGGATGCAGCACAGGAAACTGTCTGCTGCTGTTCTTATTGCAGCTCTCCTTGGCCTCTTCCAGGGGGAGAAGACACAAGGTTTGAAAGTGCACACCATCAATGCTGCAGAGAGAAGGAAAACTATGTAAGACAGTGCCAAGCAGAGCAACCCATCCCTGGAAAGCCTGTGCCTAAAAAACAGTGTACAGCTGCTTCTCACCAGAGCTGAGGGCCTCTTATGTGTCTGCAAAGGGTGTCTGGGTTGAGAAGCAGGTGAGAGAAGTAATGGCTCCTTGTTTCATCTGTCATGGGTCAGCAAAGGGGGCTAAGCTCCCAAGCCAACTCCCAAAGTACACAATCTGGGAAGAGGCACACTTCACCTTCCAGCATGTCGAAGGAAACCACATCACGTGTGGAGGGAAGGAGCCACCACATGTTTGCTGCTGCCAAGCTGAGGTGGCCCTTCCTGCAGTCTCACCTCTGATGGCAGCCACTCCAGCCAGCCCTGCACCCAGGGACATGCCAGGCATGACCAAGTGAGAGCAGGTGGTGGCTCTGGTAGCTCAGGTACAGGCAGCCAGGGGTGTCCAGCCCAGGGCTGCTCAGCAGGAGAGGCTCCACCACGGCTGCAACCAGTGCATGCCAACAAACCTGCCCCATCTCACCTTTCAGGCACACATGAAGGGAAGGCAGTGCTGATGACATTCGCTGATTCACAGCTGGAGGGGCTTAATCAAAAGACAAGAAGAAATGCTGTTCAGTTTTTCTTTCTATTCTCTTCAGTGCTATTCTACTTACTTTAAAAAAATGTCATAGCAAAGATTTATATTTAATGCTTTGCTTGTCAGAGACGGAAGGAGAACTTAGCTGCTGAGAAGCAAGAAACTCTGAGAGTGGAGAAGTGGGGATGGGGATTTATCCAGGAATGAAGAATTTCAGGACTAGGTCCATTTTGAACTAATTTAACTAGAACTGAAGCCACTGCTCTGCTCACTCAGTGTAGAGTTCATTCCATGCACTTTCTGCGAGACTGTGGGGAAGGATTAATTCAGACTTCAGAGAAAACAATTTGAACGGGAAGAAGGAAGAATGTTCAATCTGTCTTTAAACAATTTTACCAGAACTGTTTCAGTGGAAGGACATTGGGTATTTCTCCTGTATAATATACAAGAACTATTACTTTATAATAATATCCAAGAAATATTACTTTCCATTGGTTTGCTGCTAATAAAATACATGTAGCAGTGCATTAAAGTAACAGTGATTTTAAGGAATCTGTCAATAAATGCAAACATTTTTAAATTCTGTTATGCACCTGAAGATCCACTCCAGTTCTTTTGTTCACCCTCGAGATTAGTTAGGGCACAGCCTGTAACAAAGTGTGTCCTATCCAGCAAAGACTGCTAGAGGACATACTATAACTCACTTTTCTGTACTTATATCTTTCTATTTATTGGCACTTGCATACATTTTTGCAAATTATTCCCATTTTGGACTTTATCTCAACTGTACGCTCATGAGACAATGTATCAATCCCTCCTGTTCCATGTGGAGGTAATTTCATTTCAGTTTCATCCACATTTATGAGAACATGGTGTGGAGCAGATTACCTAGAAATCTCTGGTTCTTACCTTGGGCAAGGCATGTTTGTCACAGCCTACCTGTGAAGCCCAGATAAGCCTCTCCTGGCTGTTCAGAACAGCACAGTTCCTCAGGTACACTAATGCCTAACGACAGCTCACCTGTTGTCTATTTCAGACAATTCTTCCCTAAAATATATTTCCCACCAGCCTTGTTTTGACTCACACATGCAAGTTTGCTACTGAGCCAATGCTCTCTGGCAACATAATACTCAGAAAGAGATAGTGCAAGCAATAAAGGAGTTATGGAAGGCTTCAGAAGAGAAGCTTTGGGAAAAAGATCCACAGATAATGTATATTTTACTGAACCCATGAAGGTTATGTCTTTTAATGATATACCCTAAACTTAAAATGCTGACTGGGTAATCTTCTGAGGTCCCTGTCTGGTTATCATGAATATAGTATCTACCAAGCAGGATATGTTGAACCTCATTCTCTTGTTCTCTCTGCAGGATTGTTGAAAATTTTATTTTAGTATGCTTCTGGTCTAGTTTAATAGACAACTTGCATCTACAAAAATATGTATTAAAGATCTCAAAGTGGCTAGTGCTCACAAAAAAATAAGAAAAATCTGCAGCGTCATGGTTTCCTTCTGATCCTCAGCAGCAGCACGTACTGAGTGACAAAGCAAAAAATTTAATGGGAGAATTAAACTCTATACCTATTTAAAAATGCAAACAAATATCAGTCTTGCTTTGGGTTGTCCTGCCTTTTCTTATGAACCATTATCAGCCACCCAGATGCTGAGTCCTTCCATCTGCTAGTGTAAAAAAACAAAAGTTGCAATGTGATATTAAAAACCACCACAAACTGGGTCATTTACTGAACAGCAAGGGAAGAAGCACGCCTCATTCCCAGAGGATACTGCATAGGTATGTGACCTGCTTCACTCAGCCAGCTTTTACAAACCAACAAGTGACATCTCTTCTCTTCTCTGGGCCATCCAGAGGACTTTTATCTCTGCAATTCTCCCCTGCTGCAGTGGGGATAAAAGCAACTGAGTGGCTCAGAATCAGAATCCAAAGTTGAGACAGGCAAAGCACAGCCTAAAGCAACTTCACCTGTGCTTGCCTTCTGCCTCTGTGAAGCGCAGCCATCAAAGCAGCAGCAACACCCGGCGGTGGCTCGGAGCGCGCGGCTCCGCGCACGGGAGCGCACCGAGCTCTGAGCCCACACAAGGACGTGTCATCCCAGGGACTGAACCAAGGGAAAACAGGGAAAAGATGCTCATCTTCCTGCCGACCTGCATTTCCTGAACACTCAGCCCTCTGCTTCTGGGGTCTCCCTGAGAGGCCCTGGTTTTCTGCTTTGGGGCTTTTTCCTGTGGAAAGACAACTCAAAAGTGAAATGACGGTGTTGTGGGAAGGACTACATGCTGGATCAGTCTTGGCTGTCCTTCATCTGGGTGCTTTTACCAGATTTTTGGCCTCTCCTGCCAGCTTCTTAGTGTCTCCTGGACACATCCTGACCCTTAGAGGGAGCAGGGCTCAAACCCCTTGCTCTCCACCAACTCCTGGGGCAGTTCTTCCCCTGGGAAGAGAAAAGCAGAGGAAGCTGAGTTCCAACCACCCAGGAAAAAGGAGCTGCTGCCAAGAGTCCATAGGGGTGCAGGGGACAGAAGAGGCACCTCTCCCATCACACCAGCTGTGTCTCCCTGCCATCAGCATCACCCCTCTCCTCTCCTGGCACCCTGCTCCCACCAGGGGAAAAGAGCATGAAAGAATTTGAAGCTTAGCAGGCTGACTACTTTGGGAAAGATGAATCAAAACAAACAAAAAAAAAATGGGGGATTTCCCTACTCTCAGGGGAAATTCAGCCCTTCCCTGGAGAATTGAGGCCAAGAGAAAGAGTGGGGCTGGGAGCAAGTGGGACAGATTTGGACACACCCAGGGAAACACAGTGAGTAAAACCACACCACCTTCCTTCAGCTAAAATCTTCCCCTGACCAGAAAATGTCCCCAGGACCCAGGGAACAGAGCGTGGGTGTATCCTGGCTGTTGCACTGCCCTGCAGAGAGCAGGGAGATCCCAATAATTACACATCTCTTGTCAGAGTAACAAGGACCTGTGATGATGAGACACTGCAGCTACTTCTAATGGACACCCACCTTGAACTGCACCTGCCCTCTGCTTCTGCTGGGGCTTAGAGCTGCTTGTGGATGCTGTACCAGCCTGGACATCACAGAGCACAGCTCACAAAACTCCTGCAGGAGAGCTGGCTTGCTCTGCTGGCAAATTGTCATCACACTGCAAGATAAAACTCTGAGTCTTTCTCTGGCCTTTCCTTGGCTCAACTCCCAGTCAGATTCTGATCTCTTATCAGTGCTTCAGTCTACAAGAATTGCGTGCTTGTGACTAGTATAAGATTGCAAATTCAAAGTCTACCTTTCCCCCCTTTTTGTTCTATCCTTATTTTTCTGCATTTATTTTTTCATGCAAAGTAAGGTTTTATTTATATTCCCATAATGCAGATGAATAATACTTCTCCATCATTTAGCTGGATAGTATTAATTGCCCTGTTCTTCAAAATAAGTGACAGTCAGAAATAAAACTACCTTCTTGCAATTTCATTTGTGTTAAGGCTTTAACACAGAAAAGGCCAGTGGTTGAATCTTTTCTAGTCTTAAATCCTCTCTTTATTTCTAGAGGCTTTCAACTTCTACTTCTTCACCATTGTTATTTTCCTCTTCACTGCTTTCTTCTTTTATTTCCTTCCCAGTTTCAGGAATTCATCAGTCTCCCAAATCCATGACAAACCTGTATCAGTCAGCACTGGAGCCTTGCACAGTGTGAAGAGTAAGCACCACCAGAGCCACAAACTACTGTACCTTAATATCAAGTTCTCTAGAGCCTGCAAGACATGCCCACCTCAGTCTAGAGCCAGGGCACTTCAGGTGTGAACCATTTAGCCTATCTGAGTCTTACATACCCACACATATCCCCCTCAAACCAGCATTTCAGATCTCAGAAATTATGCATCTTCAGGCTCCCAGAAGCCTCCTCAGTGAAGCACAGAAGACCAGAGAACCCCCAGGGCACTTAAGAGTTCCCAGCCCTCAGCTTCATCAGGGCACGAAGCACCAGTGGCCCAGGGACTTGGGCATTTCCAAGCACCACTTGCCAAAATCCTACAGGCTTCTACTGGAAGCTGCCATGAACAAAATGAGAATTTCTAATGGAACACATATTCCCCAAAGAAGTGCTAACTTTGGTCATTTGGAAAAATGCTACACTGGAAAATTTGTTACCAGACCTTCCAGTAACTCTTGTGTTTTGCTCTCAATTCTTCCTCCTCTGACTCTTGCATGCATCCGGGGTCCCCTCTAACAATAGACAAAGTAGGCTTTAAATGGCCCAGCAGAGCGTTGGACATCTCATCATATGGTCCATAGAGACAACATCTGCTTTGCATTTCTTCTGCATCTACAGCCTTCTTGTTTTAGAGGAGAATCAGAGCCCATTGGTTGGCAAGAGTACTACAGGGACTTCTCCCACCTGCAACCCTCTCAGATCCAGCTGATTCCCAAAGCCTTCTGAAATCTGTCATGGTATTTCCAACCTCTCTTACCACTGACCTAAAATACCAACTGACGATGATCCCAACTGTATACAATGCCTTCAAATCCCCAGTGATTTTGCTCTGTAAAATCATTCCTTTTGTCACAGCAAGGTTTGGTTTTGCCTGTACTTCTGCAAAGCAAATGTAAGTTGCTCCTTTCAATTCGTCATTGAGACAGCAACCTCATGGATGTGTCATGATCTCGTGTCATGTCATGCTGGATGGAGCACCTGCATGACCACNTTTCATTGAGACAGCAACGTCATGGATGTGTCATGGATGGAGCACCTGCATGACCACTATAGGCTTTCCTATAATACCCACAAAACATTACAGTAGGATGTTCTCCAGGGCAATATATTAACTGTGGTATTTATTGCAGAGCTGTCATTTTCTATTTTCAATCTCAGCTGTGAAATTGCAACTGAATATAATAAAGAGCATTTCAATGTCACTGAAAGAGCCAAATACTGCTCATACATGCACAGTTCTGAACATGCTGCAGTGCAGAGCCCACAGCACTCGGAATACAAAGGCACTCAGTGGGAACAATCCAGGTTAGATCTGCAGCTCTCATGCAATGCCCAGCACTTCAGCTCTCAGCCATAGTGCTCTCAGGAAGGGAAGCTCTCAGACTGACCCCCTCGACCCTGTAGACACTGATGAATATAAAACAATATTGAAGAATTAAACATTCACTATGTCCAATACCAAACACTCAGACTGAGGAATGCACTTCCTTACCCTCTTGCATCTCCTTTATTATTTTTAACTAAGAACTACAATAGTTAAATAGAAATCCTATGGGACATGCTGGGATGGAAACTCACCTGGTTTTTGTGCTTCTTGTGCCACCCACTGGAACTGGCTGAAAACACGAGTGAAAAGAAAACGAGATTTCAAATCCAGCACATTTTAGTATGTCTCATGCATTAGTATAACAATAGCTTGAAACATGCTTTAACTTAGCAGCTGGAGTTATTTTAGTCAGTTCTTATTAACCCAGAATATCTAAAAGAAAAACCCAAGTTTGCTAATCTCCTGACCATGTGCCTGCAAGACACTAAAGCAGTTTATCTTTCAGGACAAAGTCAAAGACAGTCCCATGATGTATCAGTATTGGTGAATTCTCCAGACTACAATGACATTTTACAGAGTACAGAGAATACCTCATCTAATGTAGTCCAGCCACAGGCAGGTGAGAAAGTAGGTCTGGTGAAGCTCTTGATCTTTTGTGAGCAAGGAGGTTACTCAACTAACTGCAAGAATCTGTCTTGTCTAGTCAGGCAAAATGAAGACTGAGTGAGAATATGCTTCTCTCCAAATACCTCTTGGGCACATATTCCAAGGGAGTACAGCCTCTAGGATGGTGTTCACAGTGATTAATAAGTGATTATAAAATTAATAAGGAATTAATTTCAGCTGAATACCCAGGAAAATATAAGAGTGTCAAAGCACAGCTCAAAGCCCTCCAGTGGGACAGAAAATGACAACTTTCCCTTTTTTTCATAAAAAAGAGATTGAACCATTTCTGAAAGCTGTTATATGATAGGGTTTGTTTGTAATAGTGAGGCATCACACATAGGGACAGAGCCTCACATCTCTGCATTTTTACTGAGGAGCTGCATCCCTCTTCTAGAAAGTCTGCAAAAGACAGGAAGAGCTCAGTGTGACAGCACCATTAAAAAACAGCATTTGGGTTTTGGTCATGGCTTTTTTTGCCCTAAAAATGAGTATTGAACAAAATACAATAGAACCTGCATTTGAGACTCTCTCTAATATCATCCCCAAAAGGCCATTTTGAGTAACTAGCCATTTAAAGTGCCCACTAGGCTTCCAGCACAATTTTATTCGACCTTTTGATGAAAGAACAACATGTATAAAGTAAGTTATTTAGCTGATAACCTGCGTGACTGCTTAAAGCAATCCTCTATATAACCTAACAAGGCCATTGTCCAAAGTGTAATTTTTCTTGCATAAATGTATGTCTCAAGTGCATTTTCTGATTTTGAAGTTTCTTTTTGCCAAAGTCTGACTGCTTACATTTTTTAGTGAACACATCAGGTAAGATGTTTCAAACACCTAAACAGAAAACCAGGTATTTCCAGAGATTTTTTTAAAAAATAATAAAGTTACTGATTACTGAATATAAATTCCTCTTATTCCTAGAAAATGTAAGGAACTCCATCAAGTTCCTTAGTCTTTAAAGGTAACATATCTGACCTTGCAGGAAACTGCTGTTGTTTACTTCCTATTTTTGGGAAATGATTAGAACATTAATAGATCTTTTTCTGGTTTCTACTGTAATACAGTCAAAGAGGGCTTTGTGTGTGTGTTCGTGTGTATGTTTATTATGGATTCAAAATAAGGATTCAAAAGGATTCAATAAGGATTCAAAATAAAAAAATACAGCCAAAGCAGTTGAACTTTCTTTGCCAGAAAGTGTGTCGCTTACTTAAACCATCTGGGGAGCAAGAAATACATACTCAAGGTGCAGAAGACCAAAATGCAGGACCTTCAGCACCTTCCCAGTCACAGGTGCCACAGGAGCTAAACCTACCTTTGAATAAATGACTTTCAATGCATTACTTTCCAGACGGAAAATTCGATTTTTTTTTCTCTCAAGGATTATTTGAATGTATTAACTTATCCACCATCACAGAGAGATGCCACACAAACAAACAAACTCTGTGGGCAGGTAGCATCTCCACTTTGTAGACGTTTGACAACAGCAATTAACTCTAGTAACAGGTATGGCCATGATTTACTGACAGCAGTTAAATGCCAGGGCAGGTGCTCCAGCTCATTTGTCATGTGTCCCATCACCCAAATGAAGGGTCACACTCGCTGCACACCACTGGAGCTCTGTCTACTTCACCTTGCAGTATGAGGGCAGCAAATTGGTGGTATTGGGGGCCTGATAGCCACACTACAGGTGTTTGTAGGAGGGTTCATCTGGACAGGCATCATTCATATGGACTGAGAACACCTGAGCAAGCAGACACCATCCCTATGCCAGTGGAAATAAGGAATCCATGTCCTGGAATTTCTCCCAGGTGCAAACTGCAGCACGGCAAGGCAGAAATTGGGACATTTGCTTCAGAAAAACTCTGCTTCTCCAAAATTAAATACTAATGGAAGCCCACTCTAAAGGTCTTTCCTCTCTCCCCCAAAGTGCTCATCCCCAAAGTAACTGAACTGCTCTTAATGAATTAATTTTTTCAATAGGAGCACCAAATTTTACTGTCTGAACCAAAAAGACAGATTCCTACCAAACTACCTTCACATGTTTGTCTTTTGAGCTTGAGTTAAGTAAAGATCCCGTCAATGAAAAAATTGGGAAAACCTGGAAGGACCCAAATCTTAAGGTCTTTGTTGCACAATAAGTCTGTCTCTAGAGTTAATCTAAGCAAGATCATTTTATTTAACATGTAGCCATGCCACTGCTGCCAAATTAGATAAGTATGTATATGAATTCAAAAGAAGAAATGTGGGAGCACACTCTACATGTGACTCATCCATCATGCATAATTAGAGGTATTAGGCTAATAAATGTTATTTTGAAATATGTAAAATAACTGTAAAAACATTTTTAAAACCTTCAGCTGAGAATGGTTATAAAAATTGAAGAAAGAGAAGGGGGAGAGAAGACTCTATTGTTCATTTCAAGCTCCTTAGAAAAGAAAAACATCAATTCATTCAACTGAATCTGTTTTCAGCCTATTTGTTCCAGCATCTCAGGTCAGCAATCTCTCCCCATCAGAAGTAAGCTCAGAAGATTCCTCAGGAGCTCTTTTGATAAGGGGCTGTCCTGTGCAACGGCAAAGCTCTTTCAGCTCCCATATGTGACAGTGCTGTCACACAATGTTCTCTATTTTCTTCATATATATAAGATCTTGTGCTGCTGAGACCAGGAACTGGTGCCAGTACCTCAAGAAGAGGAAAAAAACTCATAACACTTTGCCTCAAGCAGCCTAGAACATGTTGAGTTTCTTTCTTCACCATGATCATCACCATCATCGTCGTCGTCGCTGTTGTTATTGTTATTAAATTCAACCATAGCTGTCAAAGAAAAGGAGTTGCAGGAAGATTTTGGTAACTCTTTAAGGAATAAAATTACATTGCTCATTCTGCTGCTTAAGCTCTCTGTAGGAGAATAGAGTGAGACTTTAGGAAGTGCTACAGTGACCATCTAGAACAGCATGTTTGAAAGGTATTTCAGCAGATCTCAGAGTCAAGAAACTGCAGGCTTGTGCTGAGTGACTTGAAAAGACAGAGAGCCTTGCCAGGAGGGAGACCCTGAGTTCACCTGCCAACACATGCACCTGCCAAGAATAATAGAAACGATAATAAAAATAAAAATGCAAAAACACGAAAGTTACACTGTGCTGACAGGGCTTCGGTAAAATTTCAAGCAGAGGGGCTCTATCACTAAGTCTTCCCACTGAGCAACATTTATAGTTATTACTTTCTTGCTGCTGGCAGCAAGCCTTTATAGACGTTTTGAGAATACATCCAATATAGGAAGTGGCCTGTTGTTTTTTCTTTCTTCCAGCTACATTATTGATATTTCAGGAGAGTAATTGAACTTCTCAGCACCAACTTGTTTTCTCCATGAACTACTATCCCCTGGAGATACACATTTTTTCAGGGCATATGTTAAAGTAACTATAAATCCTACGCCTAAATGGAACTTGTATTTTATCAGCTTTTGTAGAAGAAAAAATGGTATCCTAGCTGTAAAATGGGACAGCATTTAAACTGTGCTATGTTTCATCCCTTCCTCACATGTACACACTTTCACACACTTTTCATTAAAGTCTTTCTTAAACAATAGGTTAAAAAAACACATATTAGTCACCAAATCATTGCTCCACCCCACCCCTGCCAACAGTTTTCCTCAATTTGCTATGAACATGTTGTACCATAAGTATCATTAATACTCAAACATCTACTCATCTACTCATAATAAAGTTAAATTAAACAACAAAAAGAAAAAAAAAAAAAACTATGATGGAAAGAAGCCTGGAGAAGCACAGAGATGTGGCTCAACATTGGCACACAGCACCCAGCAAGTCTCTCCTGCTGTGTCAGGCTTCTGCAGGCAGAGGACAGAATCAGAAGGCTCACTTTGTGATCCTCCCACCAAGTACTGATTCACAGCCAGCTTTTTTTCCCCAGAAGCTACATATTTAAAATGGAAAAGCCAAAGGGGTAACTTCCCTACTTCTGGTTAGGGAATGGAAACCCTTTCCCTTGCACAGAAATTTAGAAGAGGGGGTTTCTGCTGGAAAAAAGTTTCCAACTTTCCAATTAGGTCAATTTGTTACATGCTATGGCTGAGGCACAGCAGCATGCAGTGTCACCACATGGTGCCTTCATTTCAATCCTCTCCACAGACCCAGAGGCCCCCACCACAGATGTGGCAACTGGGAACCCTGCCTTGTAGCAAATTAGTAGACTACAGGTGGCAAAGTAAAGAGACACCGTACCAGGAATGCAGCCTTGGCTGGATTATCCCCACAAGGCACGTTATGGTGGTACTGACACACACACACACGATGCTTTCAGCCCTCAGTTCTCCAGAGTTCTGGAAGCAGATCAGCTGTCAACAAAAGGGAGCAATGATAGAACAGGGGGCTTGGGATGTCCCAGGATGAGGCAGGAAATGGCAGGCACGGTTTCCTGAATCCAGTAACAATGGGTGAGAGGAAAGAAGAGAATTCAGAGCTTTTGATTGTATTCCTAAGCTTTAAATCTAGAATCCACATCAGTGGGGGATTTTACATGTGCTGTACACATGCAGATTATGAAAAACCTGGTGTTATCAAATGGGAGTGGTGATGAGAAACTGCCACACAATGGGGTGAAAACACAGCCACATCTGGGGCGTGCAGATGAGTAGCAAGTGTTAGGGCTGGCCTGAGCTGGAGCTCGAGGGGTTTGACATCTGGATAAGAACAGATTCAGCAAGCAGAAAGTAGTGGTGAAAATGGAGGTTACTGCTGAAGGAGACTTCTTGGAAGTAGAGGAACGGTGCTCATGCACTTAGAAGAATTATGTGAGAGTAGAGGAGGGCAGATGAATCCTTGATAGAAAGCGCACAAGAAAAATGACATCATGGGGAAGATATAATAGAAAGAAGAAGAATCACACAAAGAAAATAAATGCTGCTTTTCTTCCATATTTTGAAGTGTCCTACATTTTCCAGGTAAAAGAAAGATACATAAAAATAAGAAAAAATGTCTAGTAGTAGTTCATCTTCTAGTAGTTCATCTCTCCTCCCCAAAAATACACCTTACCACTGACCAAAGAGTTTTCTTTGCACTAACCAAAGTCCTCTTTTCCAAAAATACAGTTTCTCTTCAGTGAAGAAATCACAATAGAGGTCCTAAAGCAGTCCAACCAGATATTTTTGTTCAAGCCAGGGCCAAAAGAAAATCATAGAGTGGAACCATCTTATCTAGCATGACCATTTTGAAGGCTGATTAAGCAATATTTTCATGTTAGCTTGAAAACAGGAATCTACCATTCAAATCATGAGTTTTACAAAACAGAAAGTGTCCTGGTTTAAGCAGGGATAGAATTACTTTTCTTCCTATTGGCTGGTCCAGTGTTGTGTTTGGGATTTAGGATGAGAACATTGCTGATAACACACCGAGGTTTGGGTTGTTGCTGGGCAGTGTTTACACTGAGTCAAGGACTTTTCAGCTTCTCACCCACCCTGCCTGCAAGGAGGGCAGAGGGAGCTGGGAGGGGGCACATCCAGGACAGCTGACCCAGCTGGACAAAGGGATATTCCACACCACAAAATGCCATGCCTAGTGTACAGATTAGGGTGGAAGGTGGCTGAGGGGGGCTGCTCGGGAAATGGATGGGGATCACAGAGCGGGCGGTGATCAATTTCATTGTGCGTCGCTTGCTTTTATAATGTAATTATTTTATCAGTAGAAGGAGGAGCAATAGTAGTCTTTTTCTTTCCATTTCTGTGCTATTAAACTTCCTCTATCTCACCTCAGGATATTTTTTCCCCTAACTCTCTTCCCCATTCTACTGGGGAGACAATTGAGCAAACAGCTGTGTGGGATTTAACTGTCTGCATGTTAAACCACAGCAGAAAGTTTGACAGTTCTCCTTGGATATCCTACATCAATTTTTAGATGTCTAATTTAAAAATTAAAAAAAGAATACCACACACACATAAAATACAATTTTTCAGAAATCCTGGCCAGAAAGCATAAAACAAATTCTCTGTTAATTATCTGTTGCTCTTTTTAAAGGGTTCATTTTGTATTTGCTTTCCCTTTTCATGGGCTAATGCTAAAGCAACTATAGAAAAAATATTTAAAATTATGTTTCAAAAAGCTTTATAAATCTAATTTTTAGTCTCTACATGCAAAAGAAGAATTTGCACATCTGTCCACTCTCAGGGTGATATAGCCAAATTCTAGTTCAGGAAACAGGTAAAAAAAATAAGACAAAGAGCTACCTAATGACAAACGTAAGAATATTCTGAAATACTCACAGGCTGACTGAGCAGAGAGTAAGGCTGAATACTTTTAATAAATTATTCATTCTTAATTACATATTCATCTGCCGTAGAAATCTACTGTGATCAGTAATCTCTTTCCTTGAAGTAAATTAGTGCCTTGTTAAGTCGGCTTCTTCTACAGCGAAGACCTGACCTTGCATGTCCTGAGCATTGTGACAGTCAGAGAAAAGCTCGGTTATGTCTTGTCATTTACTCAACCAGTCTCTTAGGCACCTGCCAGGAAGAATAAATATACAAAACACAAGCAGATTTTCAAGGGAAGGGACTAAACAAACAAACAAACAAACATTTGATGAGGAAATGAAAACATAGGAAGTTGTGAGTATGAAATTTCATTTCCATCTGAGACACTGAGAGCAAAGGACATGAAGTCTGCTTAAATCTCCATAAACCTCAAGGACTGCAATCAGGCTAGAGCATGGCCAGAGCACAAGAGGAGCCCTTGCACCCTCTGCACCCCTTTCATGAACATCCTTCCCATCTTTAGGAGGGATACTGGAAAGGTGCCTGGAACAAAGCAGCAGTAGCCAGGGTTCCAGGCTTCACCAAGGGGTGACTCGATCAAGCTTTAAAGTACATCATCATATTCTCTTCCATTGAAACAGTGAGAGAACCTGAGACAAGATTTATTTTATTCTTTATTTTTGAAAAATTTAATCTACCTATACATCACCCAAACATACTAGAATGAGTTCAGAGAAGGACAATGAAGATCATCAGAGGGATCGCAAACCTCTCCATCCAAAGACAGGCTGAGACAGCTGGGATTGTTCAGCCTGGAAAAGAGAAGGCTTCAGGGAGACCAGCAACCTTCCAGTACCTGAAGATTGCTTACAAAAAGGAGGGAGAGGGATCTTTTTTTTTTAATGGTCAGATAGTGACAGGACAATGAGCACTGGTTTTAAACTGGAAAAGGACAGGTTTAGTTTAGAAGTTAAGAAGAAATTCCTTACTCAGAGGATGGTGAGGCACGGGCACAGGTTGCCCAGAGAGGTGGTGGGTGCCCCATCCCTGGAAGTGTTCAAGGTCAGGCTGGATGGGGCCCTGAGCAATCTGATGTAGTGAGTGGCATCCCTGCCCACAGTGGTAATACATGAACTTTAAGATCCCTTCCAACCCTAACCATTCCCTGATTCTGTGAATCTGTAATAAACCCAGTATTGGCTCCTGTTCCTCCTTTGCAGGAGCCTGGTGTCTAAGCAGCACTTGGCTTATGAATTCTTCCTGGCTGAAACATGCTCAGGTCACACATCCAACAGACCAGAGCAGTAGACAGGAGCCCCTGGCCAGCATCATAATATGGTTCTGAGTCATCAGTCAGTGCTCTTTTGTATATTCCAAACAATGATGCTGTTTCTAACTTGATTGTGGCAACCAAATGTCAAATTTCCTTTGCCTGATGGAATAGGCACCTCACTTGGGCAAAAAACTACTTAAATCACATCATTATGGCAGTTTTGGGGATCAACATGTTTCAGGATCTGAAGCAGGACACAGAGCTTTCTTGTTTCTCTGTAACATCTTCTAAATAAATTCTGGGGGAAAGTTGCTTTCCCTTTAAGGTGATCTGAAAGTTATTAAGGCCCATTCTGAGCTCTCTCCTATATTAAAAGAAAAAAAGCATTGCTGTTTCATTAGGTTAAACAAGGTGTAAAGGAGAGCAGAGTCAATTCCTTGGCTTTGTGAGTGTCAGACAACTTCACACTTGAGAAGCACGAAATTAATGATTAATTAGTTTGTTCACTCATTCCTTACACAGGGAACCAGGTACTGAAGTCCCTGCAGTGCACAGGATAATGAAACAGCTCCTGCTCTGCTCAGTGCCAGACTACAGCCCCAAGGACCACCCCAGGACCCACTCCTTCCATGAACCTCCAAGGACTCTTAAGCAAAGCTGCCCTATTGGTCTGTAGAGAAGCTGCCAAAAAGGCCATCAAAGTATGTGATGGCTGCTACGCTATCTTGGTATTAGCAAAGACTGGAAAAAGACAAAAAAGCTTTAGAAAAGCCCTAATACATGCAAAGGATAGCTGTGTCTATGCTGCACCAACCTGCAAAGGAAATGCTGCCGTTTGACTATGCCACTATAAATCTTCCAAGGCTTTTAGGGAATTCCATTGCCTATTTTCTCACCCTGGATTATTAGGATAGCTGAGAACTGCAACGCTTGTTTGAGAGATAATTGTAACTGTATCTAAACAGCGTTTTTTAAAGGCTGAGAAGTGTCAGCTTGAAAACTTTCAGGGGCTGATTTAAGGGGAAATCTCTTCTGGCAACAAGATGGTTTTATTCTCTTCCACAAAAGAAGGGAACCCTGTGCTGAGGTAATGGTTCTAAAAGCTTTTAAAAAATCCTTTCACTCCTTCCCTCCCAGCCTTTCTTTAGATATATAGCATTCAATCTGAAAAACTTCAGTATGAGAAATCTGTGCTTTCAGGTACAGCATAATTTATAGTAACAAAATTTTTATTTTCAGTTGAACTGGCAGCCCCTAAAAAGCTGATCAGAATGTAGGAAGTAAAAACAAATATGAAAGAAGACCAAATAAATATGATGGAAAAGTATTGTCTATAGCAGATTTACCACTTCCACCATCTCAAAAAAGAAAGTGTATATATTTCTTCTTTTCTATAAATTCACCATAATAATCTTTCTTATTATTTTTATGAGGCATGTCTTCTATCATTTTCACAGTATAAAAACAGTCAAAACACAATATCATTTGGTTATACGTTTTAATGGCACTGACATTTAATAGGGCCTTTTCTAAAATAGTTTTTGTCCAATATTCCTGTTGTTGTCTTGTTCAAATATTACCCATCCCTCCATTTGAATAAAAGGTCCTGAGAAATTTTTTATCTTCCATTAATCTCTTTCATTCAGATGAAACATATTTTTTTCTGCTATTTTAAGCACCACTCCAATCACACCAGAGTCTCCCTTCCATTCAGTCCAAATCCAACCTGAATCCTGCTTCCCATCTTAGGTCTGGACAAAGACCCCACCTCCGACCCACAACACAAATCTTCTCTGAGCACAAATCTCTTGGCTCCCCTGACCTTCCTTTGGATGTCCATTTCCAACCTCTTTCCCAACCATTCCCAACTTTTGCTCAAGTGAGTCTCTCTCTTTTACTGAACCCGAACTTTAACCCTTAATCTACTTCCCAGCTCAGGCTGTTTGTGGCATGTGACCCACAAGGATTTAGTTTTCCTTAAACAATTTACCCAATTAGTATTGAATTTATGTCCAGTAATCCAGCAATAAACATCCACCATCTCAGTTTTGGCTTCCTTTCTAGAGGGTCATGTTTATTCAACTTCTGAGCTGAGAAAAATTTTTACTACTGTATCATTAATTATGAACAAACTCTGGCTTAACTTGAGCAATTAATAAAACTCAGGCTTGACCATCTGTGAAATTCTGCTAATAAGCATCATGTCAAGCAATTATCCTTTAGACTAGCTAATCTAGGAGATTCTGTTGTGGCTGCAACTCTTAAAACATTTTAAAATACACAGCAATGTACTAACCACAGGCCAAAAACTCTAGTGGAGGTACATCAGTTTGTACTTGCATAAATTACTCTAATTTTACCAAGGAGAAATTAGAGAGAAACTTCAGAATCTTGGCAGCCAGTTAATAATTAGGTCATGGCAGTGTTCACAGTTGTCTGAAGGTGAATAAAAAGTAATGAAGAGAGAGTATGAAAAACATTACTGTTAAAAAGCTGCTGTTGTTTCTAAGGTTAGAAAATTACTTCTGCTACCTATATGCAGTGGAAGAATCAAGGGAGAAACTGAATATCTGAGTCAACATAAAACAAGCAAAAATCATCTTCATTGAAAATATAGGAATTTCCAACTTCAAGGGTAAAAATTGGACTATATGTAGCAGGATCTGCCTTAGGGAATGTCCAAAACTGTCTAAAATTGTTTTACCTGTTTAGGCACACGAAACAGTCAAATATTTAGGTGTGAAGGTTTTCTGGTTTCAAGCTGACCACTGCCTCAAGCCAGCCCTGATGTATGTGGAAGCTGGCTGGGATGTTCCTGCAGCACAAGAGGAATTCATGGGTTGTGTGTGCACTGACCTGACACCCACCTGCACCACAATCTTAACTAAAGACCAAACTTGATTTTCATATTTATGAATCATTGATAATATAAGTCCTACAGGCCTTGCCACAGTAAGTGCCCTGTTACTATTAGCACCCTTTTCTACAACTCTCCAAGTAAGGTTCTTTTTCAATAACGTAAAGGTGAAAGAATCATCTCAAATTCAAGCGATCTCTTCAATGTGTATTTTCATTTTGTAGTATTCTGTTTTCTGCCATTGGCTAAGTAGTCCAATGTCTCAGATTGCTCCTTCCCTTACCTAGTAGAATTCAATTTTTTTTACTATTATTACATAATATAGTTATTTTATGTGCATATAAGGCTGTTTTATATGGCAGTATATGTCCTTACAACTCCTTATTTGCTTTCTTTGCATCTTTGAAAAGGGGAAGAACAAGAATAGGAAGTTTGGAAATCATGATCTGAAATAACAGTAAAGAAATCAGGTTTCGTTTCTGATAAGGTATGAAATTACTGCAGATGATGAGTAAATTAAATTAGCATTGACATTATCTGATTCCAGCTCTAAAGTGGAGTAGATTAACCAAGCGCCCCCCTGAAATCTCCATCAGTCGAGCCTTTTTTTTTAATTTGAACAATATAATTTAATTTCATTTATCAACAAAATCTTCCCTGTATCAATGACAGAAAACAGTGCAACTAGAATCCCTTTTGGGAATCCCCTTTCTGAGACACACACACACTTTTTTAGTGACACTAATTCACACACTTTTTTGATAGAGTGTCTAACTCTCAAAATTAAAGCTCACTATTCACCAGTGCCATGTAGGCTAACAGCTAATTTTAGGGAAAATCCCAAAGTTGAAATGATGATCATAAGGACTGTGCTCTTCAATTCTTTGGATACTTTTGAAAATCCTTGCCTTAATTTTCATTCCTGCAGTGTCGCAGTGACATCCAGTGGTCAGTAGGATTACTCTTAAATTGGGCTCCGACCCTACCAAAATTCAAGGGCGTCCTTGCCTGTGTATACTATAAGCTGATTCATGCCTGGGAGTTTTCACAGAACTGGAGCTTGATTAAGCACTGACTCAGCATTTGAAAAAGTCAGAAGGACTGTCAGAGGCAAAAGGAAGGTTCCCCATATTTCTTTATTATGGAACTCTCTCCTTCCATTATTCCCTCTCTCCAGGATTCCTGATGAGCGGCAAATTGTTTAAGGGTGTCCCCAAATTTACATCCTCCCTAAAAGCTGATAAAAAGAGCAATTAATCTGATCTTTGTAGTGTAGTAGCTGTCTGAAGGTCTACCCTGAGAGACTTGAACCAAAGCAAGGACTCAGGTCACCCAGGTCCTGAGGTTCTGCACCAAACACAGGTTAAAAAGAAAAAAAAACACAACATGAAAACCAACTCATCAATACCAACAGCAAGACAAGGAGTTGTGTGTGGAAGAGAGAGAGAATCGTATCAAAAATCCCCAAACACTGGGGACAGAATCCCACAAAGGAATTCCCTCAAAACAATCATATACAAGGGTAGTAAAGGCTTCAGTTTACACCCCACTCTGGGACTTTACCACTGCATCTTCAGAAGAGACAAACAGGAGAAAGTAACCTGCAGGTGAGAGGGGGCTCTAGTTGTCAAAGATGTAATAAAATAGGTGATAATAATAAACCCTACTGTGCCATGTCAGGACTCACAACAAAGATGTCCTAGGGAACAAGTGAAGGGGCATTTAAACGTCAGCTGGCAATGTCAGACTGCTCATATCAAGCCATACTGCTCATGTTAAACCCTCCTCCTTCTCCCAGGCAGATAGCAGAAGCCAGAGGCACTCCACAACACACACACACAAAAAAGCAGATATCAGTGTGATATGAGAGAAACTGAAGCTACCAGATGCACTGACACTACCAGAGATAGATTTTATTTTTCATTGTAAACATAATAGCAGAACCTTTCCTCCACTCAGTGCTTACGCTACTGTGGAAAATATTTGCGTTTATTCATTTTTAAATTATTTCTTCTAAAATCTTGTTTAGTGACAAAGCTGGGATGAGTGATTTGTTTTAGAAGATATTCCACATAGGGGGCAGGAGGAGAGATGAGCAAAGGCTTAGGGAAAAATGTCAAGGAGACTTAATAGCAGGGATGGGGAAAGTGGAGTGGGATAGAGAGAGGGACAGGCTAGAGATATGATGTTTGCTGTTGAAGGAAGAAAAGGAAGAAAACAGTTGTGATGGTAGATGTGAGATTTGGGTTTTCAGGAAAGAGAGGAGTGAAAAAAGCAGGGTGGGCATCTTGAACAGCCAAAAATATCATGATAGGGAAAATGGATCCATACAGATGGAGGAAGAAGGGAGGGAAGGAGGAAAACCAGTGTGGAAGCAGGAAGTGGAAAGAAGAAACAGAATAACTTAAAGAAGAAAAAAAGTAACTTATCCTAAAAAATGTAT
Organism: Polioptila caerulea; assembly: GCA_013397295.1. Classification (NCBI taxonomy): domain Eukaryota; kingdom Metazoa; phylum Chordata; class Aves; order Passeriformes; family Certhiidae; genus Polioptila; species Polioptila caerulea. The sequence continues at coordinate 415,561 of VYXF01007242.1, forward strand.
ATTACTTCAGAACATGAATAGAGTAAGAAACATGGAAACACAGCACAAAAAATATCAAGGTTCATATGGATTTTATAGAGTATATGATGTTAGAGAAAGACTGAGTCAGGAATCCTAGTTAGAAGCACAAAAAGGTTGAGGTTGGGAGTGACATCTGGAGGTGATGTGGCTCAACCACCCGCTCAAGCACACCCACCTAGAGACACCTGCCCAGGACCATGTATGGACAGCTTTTGGATGTCTCCAGGGAGGAAGATTTCACAACCTCCCTGGGCAATGTCTGCTCAGTCTCCTTCACGGTAAAAAAAAAAATTGTTCTTGATGTTCAGAGGGGGCCTCCTGTCTTTCAGTGTTGCCCATTGCCTCTGATCTGTCACTGGGCCCCACTGAATTGTGCCTGGCCCCATTCTTTTTGCACCCTCCCTTCAGGTATTTCTACACACTGAGATTCCCCGCTGAGACTTTGTTCTCTAAGCTGAACTGTCCCATCTCTCTCAGTCTCCCCCCATATGTTCCTTTCTCTCCCATGTAGAGGCCTGAGCTGGACACAGCACTCCAGATGTGGCTCACCAGTGCTGACAGAGGAGGATCACCTCCCTCAGCCTGTTTTCAATGTTCTTCCTACAGCAGACTAGGATCCCTCTCACCCTCCTTGCAGCAAAGACACATTGGGTGCTGATGTTCAACTTGGTGTTTACCAGGACCCAGCAAGTTCTTTTCTGTCAAACTTATTTCCAGCTGAGCAGTCCCCAGCATATACTGGTGCCTTTGATTGTTCTTCCTCAGGTGCAGGACTGCATTTCTCCTTGTTGAACTCCATCTGGTTCCTGTCATCCCATTTCTCCAGCCTCTCTGGATGGCAGCACCTACCAGCCACTCCCCCCAGCTTTGTGTCATCTTCAAACTTGGTGAGGGCACAACCTTCCCCATCATTAACAAACATCTTCACCAGGACTGGAGCCAGCCTTGGATTACACTGACAATTACTGGCCTCCAGTTTCATGCCACTGATCATCACTCTCTGGGCCCATCCACTCAGCTGGTTTATAATCCTCCTCACTGTCTGCTCATCCAACCCATACTTCATCAGCTTGTCTGTGAGGATTTTCTGGGAGACCTTATTGAAATTAAGGTCAGCAACATCCACTGCCTTCCCCTCTTCTACCAAACCAGAAGTTTATCAAGTTAGTCAAGCAGGAGTTATTATTGCATTCCCAGCAGTGTTAGAATATGCTCTGTGACTAGTTTACTCACTGATATGAACACATTAATAATTATTCTCCTCACAAGGATCCTATATTAATTAAATTTGAATATATGCCTTAAGATCTCCAGAATAATGCTGCTACACTTATTATGTAAGAAATTATTGATTCTGTTTTCAAATGTTCCTTACGTAGCTTAGCTTTATAAATAATCTTTCAAGTATCAAATCCTTAGCACAGCTGTAAATAAAGATAAATACATAAAATAAAATGAGGATGTAAAACATACTTCTCAGAATTTTCTTAAATAAATGCACTTTTAATAACTAAACAGTGAAGCTCTGGGTTTTATCATCACATCTTTAATTTAAAATGCGGTATTACCTATCCTTTCTCAAATGAATCTTAACTTTCTATGAGAACATTCAAAGGTGTCAATATTGTCAGTATAATTATAAGGCATATATCAACTCAAAGCAAAACACCACCAATCACTCAGCAAAAGGTAGTTCTAGAATATTTAAAAGCTTGGCAATGATTTTCCAGTTACTTGATTTTGCAATATCACTGAGGAAATAATTATTTTCTACTGTAATCACAATTAGCTTTTCAAGAGATTAATAGCAAAACCAGCATGCCCTTCCTTCATCTTCCTTCACAGGAATTTTTTGCACTAAGACAGTTATATTGGAATATCAGGGAATAGTAAAGATTGCAGAGGAGACAGACTGTGTGGTGGGTCATATACTGGTTTGCTTTTTAGATTCCTACAGATTTCCTCAAAAGATTTTCTCATCCATTTTCAAAGCTGTACAAAAGATTAGAGTCAGAAGCAGCATTATGACTGGAGAAAGCCTGGTGTCAAAGCTCCTAAACTAAACTAACAGATCAAAACCCCTTTTGGGAACTGCAGTCAGTTTGAGAGATATAATGAGTTTTTACTGCAGTTCCTAGAAGGAAAATTTCTGTGAGCAACATTATTTTCAGCTCCTGTACTTTGGAGAATTATATTATTTCTCTTCATTCAGTAAATTCCTGTCATCAACTTTCTCTTCCTGCCAGTTTCAGTCACTGCCAAGGGAACATGTAAGGTCTTCATGAGGGTAACTATGTAAGGTGTAGAGATTCCCCTCTAGCACTGCCTCCTCGGCTATGCCTTGATAAAGCATTTCCACAGGAAATCACTAATTCTTATCACTCTGAATCCCAGTTAAAGGAGTCTATAATTGTTGGACTGAAGAAACAAGATTGTTAAACTATAACGTTAGGAGGTTTGAAAAAACAGACACCAGATATCTGCCACAGGATATTTCTTTGATGAAATATGTGATTAACTGTCATTGGCTTATACATCTCTTTGCAGTCTTTAGAATTGCAAAGAAGGAGGTGTGTCCTTAAAAGAAGAAGGTGAACATTGACAGTGCACAGAGGATTGCCCAGAACAGGTAAGAGTCAGGCTAAATGACTTGCTGCCATCTATTGACCATGCACCTTTAAGTGTCCAAGATCTTCAGCAAGATGATGAAAAGACAGAAAAATCTTGCAGCACAATCAATACAGGGAAGCCTACCTCTGTGTGACATCAAAATAATTTGTAGATGCTCTATTCCTGTGCTAGCACTTTCCTGAATTTTTACAAAAAACTAGTGCCAGCTGTTTGCACATTACATTTCTCAGTGTTTGAGATTTAGAACAGCAGTCTCTCCTCCACATCAGGGTATGTAAGAAATGAAGCAGTCTATTTTCAAGGACATCACAGTCACACCAGCAAAGCTTGATAAATGACTTTGTATAGATTTGTTGTTCATGCCTAATTCTGTCTCCTTCCCTAAAACAAAATGAAGTAAACTGGCATCATAGCTTCCTACACAGAATTATGGCCATGCCTCTGCATGAACCCCTTTTTTTTATGTGTTTATTTACCAAGGCTTTAAAATAAGAAATTACTTTGCTATAAAAAAATTTTATCCTGGGAATAACAGGCTTAGGCATGATTTCTGATAGAGCAATAGCTCCTCTACATGATAGCTAACACTTGCAGCAAGAAACAGAAGCCCATCCATTATGGGGGTTTCCATTAGAGAGACAGGCACAGCTGTGAGAAATTGATTCATTTTTCGTGTCATCGAGGTACTCTATTTAAACAATGTTTTTTTGCCTTTACTGCACCAAAAAATAAAAAATAACTATTTTCTTTAAAATTTGAGCAAACAAATTTCTCAGGATACAATTATGCATCAGTCAAGCTGTGTTTTATAAAGAGCAAGTTATGGTCACCAGGAAGTTACGGTCACCAGCAAGTTGAGACAATAATTTGTTCCAACAAACATTTCTTCTGACAACTGCGAGCTCCAGCAAGGGTGCTCACCATCTCTCCTGGTTCATCCTACCTCAGGTCTGCATCTAGAGATGAACAGTGGCACAATGGACCAAGCAACACTGATTTCATACCAACAGTCAAAAAACTAGTTACAATTGTTTCCTTCACACTGTTACATCAGAGATAATGATGGACCACACCTTGACCTCAGTGACACTCATCTTCACCCAAAGGAATACCCAGGCCTTCATCAAAACACAAACACAAGCAGAATTTATCCATTTAAGTAAAGCCTCTGAGTTTGTGCACTACTGAAGTCAGTAAAGGTGAAAGGCCTGAAAAGTAGGAGCAGAAAATCTGACTCAGAGCTCACCAATCCAGGCCCTTATTTCACAACTGTAATGATTCAAAGAGACAAATACACAGAATTTTCTACAGTGGGAAGACTCCAGAGGAAAATAATAGCGGTGCACAGTACAAAGGATGACTCAACTGCAAAAACTGTTTCCACTGACCAGAATGGATACATATTGCTACATCAATAGTTTGGGAAACAAGGAAAATTGAAGATTTATTACTACATGTCTCTGAAGTTCAGCAAGTGTTGTTATCCCATCTTTCACACGTGAACTCTTGTATGAAGCAAGTATGAATGTGTGAAACACTGAAGACTTCAACATTTGGCTTTAGGTGCTGCAGATCGAATGCACCAAGTCCATAACTCACTCTCCCTGCTACATTTACAATGCAGTTAAGAAAGCAGAAACCCTTTCTCGCATCCCACATTTAAGTTTATGCAGAACCCCTCAGGGCAGATGGAGTCATTGAAGTAATTTCTCTTGGTACAATTGTCTTGTTTTCTACACAATTGTCTTGATCCTTCATCCTATTCCATGAACTGGTCATTCCATGCATTAGTGCCTCTCAACGTCTTTGAGTAGATTTGGCCCCTTCCTCCAGTTAGCTGCAAATGTTGCCTTCCCTGGAGAACAAAAATAGAAATGTTCTTCTTTGTAAATGGAAGATAAAGTCCAAGTTTCCAATTTTATAGCATTCTATCAATTCACCTGATTTCATCAGACAGATAAAGAACTCAAACTAGTTTTCATCCTCCAAAAACAGACGGTCAAAGATGAGTCTCCAGAGATGGAGAGATGCTATGATATCTAAATATGGGTTAGTTTAAAAGCCTCCAAGGGTCACATGGAGCAGCAACTTTAAAAAATGGTCATGTGCCACTAAAACATACTTGGCAGCACACACTGACTGCTTCCCAAAGCCAGCATTATGGGCTGGTTCTTGGGAGGCACAGCTGGAAAAGAATTACCCTTTCCCAGCTCTCTGCCAGTCCTAGAAGGTGTGCATTTTTCTCTCAGCCAGCTGAGCAGCCTCAAAGGAGCAAATCTGTCAAAGTGTGGGATTTGGTCCTGTAAATTTTGATTCCCAGCCAATAAGCTGAACTATAAGCAATAAGTAGTACATATTTATGGGGCAGCTGTCAAAAATAGCAAAACAGTCAATAAAATTACCTGCTTCAGTATATCAGAATCTTCACCTACATAGTCAGAAATCTCTCAACATTTATACTACACAATTTTGAGGTCATTATTTTTTTTTTTAATCAGAAAGGCACAGTGCACCCCAGTGTATTCAGAAGTATCATCAGCTTGGTCTCAGCTAGCAAAAGAACATGATCATTGCATGACTCATTAAAAGTGCTATTTCCTTTAATTTGTTCTTTGGAAGTCATCAGTGCTATGGAGGTTTCAGTGCCATAACAAAAAGTGAGTCCTCAATTGCCATAACACCTGAGAGCAGTGGGAAGTAGCTTTTATATGGCACCTTAATAGGAAACTAGCCTGTGTAATGTAACTGAGCACAGAGATGCTGTACAGAATGTACAGCAAACCAGTTCATGCTTGAGAAAAAGCTTCATTTCTGAGTGACTGAGTTTAAAAACATCAACACACACACACTTTAATACTCTATACATTTACTTTGCTTAGATAATGCTCAGTAGCACAGCTGTCAAAAATGGTTATAATTTAAAGTGAGCATTCAGAATGTAATGTTATGTATTGGTACCACTGCTGAGGCTAAATTTTAGGTGATAATTATAATGTTGATCATCTGAGATGAAAGTGAATCATAAAAAACTACACAAAAACCAAACAATTAATGCTTAAAACCAAAATCCTTTACAAAACTGTCATAAAGAAAGTATAAACATTAAATCATTACTTTGAACCAAGAAATCTACCTTGTAAAATGTTAATAAACAGACTACAGAAATTAATTGCTTTTTAGAGTCATTTTTTTTTATTATTTCTGAATTAATTTAATGGAATCTGCATCAGAGAAAAAAAAACCAAAAAAACAAAAAACAGGAGAGGAGGAATATTAACAGAGAATGATTAAATCATATAATCATTGAAACATTTGGACTTGAAAAACTCCAAAATCATTGAGTCCAGCTGCTAACCCAGCACCACTAAGTCCACCAATAAACCCTATCCACAAAAGCCACCTCTACACATCTTTCAAATACCTCCAGGAATGTCAACTCCACCACTTCCCAATGCTTGGCAACCCTACCAGTGAAAATATTTTAATAGCTGAACTCAACCTTCCCTGGTGGAACTTGAAGCCATCTCATCTCATCTCATCTCATCTCATCTCATCTCATCTCATCTCATCTCATCTCATCTCATCCTGTCATTGTTACTTGGGAGAAAACATATTCAGACATATTCCCCCTTTTGATTTCATTTCAATGAGAGATGAAAATTTGATTCATAATGTTTCATATTTGGCCATCTTTCACCTCCAAAATGTAAAATATTGCCCGTGCCAGAAATTTGTTCTAGAAACACTAGTCTCTATGGCTTATATACTGCTCAATTCTTCTTATCCTAGAATATCAGGAGATGGAAAAGACTGCCCCTTATTTTAAAATGTAGTCAGGACATAGTCAGCAAACAAAGACATAAAAAGTGAGCACTAGGAAACCTCATGGGCCCTAGTCTAGATGCCACTAGACTGGAAGAGATTTCAGTGCACAGCTAAACCTGGGGAATTTGATGGTCCAGCTTGATATGAACAATGGCTGAAAAATCTGAGCCTTAATGAGTGCCAGCAATGGGTGAAGGGGGCATAATTGAGGCAAGAGCAGTTACTAACTATTGGAATCCTCTGCTCACCTCCTACTTGGTAAATAGCACATATACAGTTGTACTGAAAGCCTTTATTGGGCAACAAACAGTGGCTTTTTACAGTGGAGCCTCGAGGTGTTCATAACTTTATTCCAGTATGTAATATTGGTTTGGATTTATCTCATCCATAAATTCCTAATCTAAAGAAGAGGAATGTATGACCTCATCTCAACCAGCAGCAGGTGATTCATACTAAAGAAACAGCTCTCCCTGCTGATGAATCAAGTGATCCATCATGGCACTGAGTTTGACTCACTTTATTTTATCTGATGGAAGATCTTATTTGTTTCAGAGCTAATGGGTGAGAAATAACCCACTAACTTCTCCATCTCCAGTGACAAAAACAAGTGACAGTTGGTTCATTTAAAAAATTCATGTAAATCAAACAAACAAACAAAAAATCAACCAAAAAAACTGACAAAACAGAGAATGAACTATCAAGGTATAAATCATGAACAGAATTTATGCAGAAAATGATGCTATTGCAAAAGAAAACAAGCAAACACTTATCTCCAGTAGCTAATATAATGTAAGTGCTATTCAAGGAGAATTTACTGTTTTCTACAAGTACTAGAGCACCTCCATGCACAGTCTGAACATATATTCTACTGAGAGTGCCTCCATGAATAAAACCCCTTGTCCATTGAGCTGAACAGCAGGAGACACCAGTTCTGAGCATGTAGACAGGTTATCTGTTTGACAACAGCTTGCAAAGTGTAGCAGACACAAATTATTACTTTGGTACTTACTGTCACAAGAGTTACTGCAAAGGCAAATTATTTGGTAACCCTGCACATATGATTATACCATCATGTTAGAAGTAATTTCTTTACAAAGGAAGTGCTTCATTAATCATAATCCTTCCTTTGCAGGTAGTCCTGACACTTTGTTGGGAGGGGTGTAGCATTTAGTGAAATAAAGCCAGAATTCTTCACAGATTGATGGCAAACTGTTTTTTACAGGTAACAAAGTGATTCTTGAGATACATGAACATACAAAAATATATTTTTCAATATTTCAGAAAGTCCATGTTTTGTTATCTTGGCACTTGATTAGACAAAAACAGGGTTACACATTCCAGGTCTGATTCTTGGATTAAGTCACAATGAGATTTTAATTCTCTTCCAAGAGTAGCAACTGGGCACTGCTTTGGCTTACAACACAAGATGTAGAAACCTGAGGTGAAAATACAAAGGTTGCTCTCATTTACACTGGTGACAGTTTCCAGGCAGAGCTAGTTAAAGTGTAAGACTAAGAGGAAAACAAATAATATCTGTACCCAATATGTCAGGAACATCAACATCAGGTCTGCCACACCTGAAAATAGAACTCAGAGTTGGCCAGAAATTCAATACCATTCAAGACTAGTTTCTCAGTTACATGCCAGGCACTGTTTTCACTTGTCACAGCATTACTTATCTTTTAAATACTGTGTACATTTAAATATATAGGCAAAAGAAATACAGTTATTTAAATCCCATTCATCTTTGCAGTACTTCCTGTCATCAGGGCATAAAATAAAGCAGGTAGATGGGACAGTAGCAATGATGAAACACAGCTCATTGCCTGACTTTATAAGACTGCTGGATGTGACAGCAGCAGACTGGTCAAAAATTAGCACAGAAACTATTAGATTAGGATCATTGCTGAAAGCTACGTAATCAGGATTATTGTTTAAAAAATCTTGGAAAGCATCCACACATTTGACCAAAAGGATGAGATTCATTTACCTCTATGGATAAGGGACTGCTCTTACAAGTTGGATCAGTATGAAAGCAAACTGAGGCACAATGCTCAAAAAGTGTGGATAAAAAACTTCTTTGTAGTGCCAAAAAAGGTGCCTGTACATACACTTGTGTCAGTGTGTCTCTCTATGAGTGTGTGTGTGTGTGTGTGTGCACACGCATAATACTCTTCTGCAAAATCTCCCGGGAATTTTGGAATGATGGATGGAGACAGGTGGCTGCTCCCACTCTATTCTGTGCTGTTGAAGCCTTATCTTGAGTCCTGTGTGCAGTTTTGGGCACTAAAATACAAGATATAAAGCTACTAGAGAGCCTCCAAAGGAGGGTTACAAAAGCAGTGAAGGGTCTAGAGGGAAAACCAGATGAGAAGTACATGAGGTCCCCTGCCTTGTGCAGCCTCTGGCACACGGTGTGACTCTAGGGGTTGTTCTGTGCAGGATCAGGAGTTGGACTTTGACAGTCCTTGTGGGTCCCTTTTAACTCAGGATATTCTACAATTCTATGATTCTATTCTACAAATATTACCCCAGATACATATGGGAGGGTGAGCTGCTCAAATTGCACCGAAGAGTGCCAAACAGTCCCTTTCTTCAGCAGGTTTCCAGACCAATTTCTTCCTTGGCTTGCAGCTTGAAGAGACTGCAGTCTATTCATCTACCTGTCAGCAATATCAAAACTTTCCACTCATGCAGTATCACATGTATGTTTCTTAAAGCACACGGTTTGCTCTTAGAAAGGTTTTTTCAAAATAATAAAAATATTGTAGGTTTATTAAAATGTCATCAGATGACAAAAGCATGAATTTACCCTTCTTTTTTAATCAGCCTTTCTAGCAGTGAGATGTCATAAAGCACAACAGCATGCACTGCCTGTTGCACAGATGAACAACACAAGCTGAAAAAGCATCTCAGTCTCTCCCTCTTGTTCGTGCAAGGCATATTCTTGTTTTCTCAGCCCTTTATTGGAGGGTTGCTTGTCCTCCCACTTTAATAAGACACTCTGTAAGGACCAAAGCTGAGAAGTGGACACAAGTGTGTTTGGTATGTGGGAGACAGACAGGTGGCTGGTCAAACAGAGAGATTTTGTAGAAGCTTCATCATCTAGACTTGTTATGAAGGGAGAGTGCTAATAAATGATGCAACATGTGGAAGAGTGAACAGAAACTCTGATTATATTTCCTGTCATGTTCCAAATGCATCTTCAATTCTGAAATGCTTGAGCGATATAGGCTTTATGAAGACTACAGCAAGAAATGAATTGCATGTGAAGAGTAAATATCCTGAAAAAAAGAAATACATCAGAATTTTTCAAGTAGAAAATTAATTCAATTTTCCAGCTTCTTACTTCTAGAGCAAATTCTTTTACTGTGAAATGACCAGAGGGAGAGCTATCACATCATGCTTTTCACATGATTACTGCAACAATTAATATCTGAGAAACAGTATGAATTTGGTCATGAATATACCCTTGACACAGATTTCCTTCTCTCCAAGACCAAAGCCATCAAACAAGACATCAGGTCACTAAATCTTAACAGGGGAAGGGGAGGGAGAGAAGAAGAGAAGAGAAGAGAAGAGAAGAGAAGAGAAGAGAAGAGAAGAGAAGAGAAGAGAAGAGAGAGCTTTTATAGTTTAGAAGAGAAACTGAGAAGTCTGCAAAAAAAATCTCCAAACTGAAATGTAGAGTTATTGAGACTCACGTTTCAGCAAGTTACTGAATGTTGTTCTCAATGGAGACCATTCCCAACAGAAGAGCCTGTAGTCAGTGGCTTTCCCACTGTCAAAAGGGTCTAATCACATTAGCTTAGAGTGCACTCTTCAGACAGGTTACTTTCCACAAGAAAATCTGTCAAATAATAGGAAATAAACCAGATTAAAGCAAAGATCCAGCCTACACATCACAGATACCAAGAGCAGCAGCCAAAATTCTTCATCCTTGTAGTTATGTATAAAAATAGAGACAATGTTTTCAGTCACATGTTTGGGTTTCTGGTCCTAGGCTGATTTTGAATCCAATAAGTGCTTCCAATTATAACAGATTTCATGACATGAAGTTTTAGGTTGGTTGCACAAAACAAACAAAAGCCAAAAGTCTGGGGCTGGAGGAGTGTGATTTTTGAAGGCTTTTGAGCAAAAAAAAAAAAAATGTTGCTATAATTTTGACAACATAATTTAGCAGCTTTTATATAGAGCAATCTACACCTCCGCCCCTCTCCACCTTGCCTCCCCCTCTGGTATTGTCTTGCCTGTCAATTATTGGAAGAAGAGCCTGTTCTTTAAAAGGCTTTTAAATTATTGGAAATTATTTGGAATATATTCTAAAAGCTCTTGAAAGAAAGAACACTACCCCCACGTACACAGAGCAGAAAGTATTAATTTGTATTGTCAACTGAAATGTGCAGGATTAATGCGAGAGTTTATCTGGCTAACAACATCAAGGATCATCAGCTGTGCTGACCTTGTGCTTGAGCTGGGGAAATATTAAAAGGCAAACCTAGTGCTCCAAATGCCTACTGTGACATCACTGTGTCCATTCCATTTAGTACCCATCATAGTGAGAGGACTGTACAGAAACAGTGAGGCAGTTTGGGGCCATGACACTCCAGGGAGCAGTGCTGCTGTTAATATATGCACCCCAGCAAGCAAAGCAAGGCAGCTGCACCATTCTGCCAAGTAAGCAACTTTGTTGTTAATGTGGGGTTTGTTTGCTCTGATACATAACAGACACATTCGAGTTCCTTCAAACTATCACTCTGACTGGCATTGAAAGATATTGTATTATAAATTTTACATTATAATAGTGTTTACTGGCAGAATAAATTGCATACCTGTATTGAAGTGATGGAAAAAAGACATCACTCATTATCACATTGAGCAGCATGCTGAATGCAGCAGTGAACAGTGATAATCGTGCCAGCTAAAGCAATTTTACCTATGAAAAGTTGTTCAGACGTAAGAGAGACTGCTAATGTCTTACATGAGGCACAGCTATTTCCTATTTGTTTCTGAGAAGAACCTTAGCATGCATTGATAACTCACAAATTTCCTAAATGCGATGTATATTGAAGGCATAAAAATTATTTCTCAATTTTCTTCACAGTCTTCTTTTATCTCCCACATATCTATCTTTCACATCACCAGCTGTTGGTTTTCCATCCTTTTAAGTCACATCACACAAATTAGAAATAAGCATTTGGTTCAAAAGTTTCTTAACAATTCACCCCCAGCCCCTCTCATCTCTCCTAAAATGGTTTCTGAGACATTTCTCCAGAGAGACCCATGTATCACCTAAACAATTTTCATTTCCAAATTTAGCCCTCATCTGAGCCAGGGGTGTGAGGAGCTGATTCGCCTGTCTTCCATTAAATCTTGCTTTCTCATTGTTAATATCCTTAGATGAGTTTTCATCTTCCTACCTCTGTCTACCAGTAGATATTTAGGGTGGTCTTCACTGCCAGATAGGATCCCTTTTTTTAGGCACCAACATGTAGGACTCTATAGGCTGCTGAGGTATCTGAGCTCTCAATACAGTTCATGTAGATCTGGTTAGTGGAACCCAAATACAATTTATCCAAACCAGGTAATAGGGATACCTTAGCATATGCTGCCTGGCTCCAGCTCCTGAAGGAAATAGATTTCTCTTTTGTGTAACTCATTTGTGAGTTATCAAACTGAAACATGAATATTCAAAAAATGTTTCTTCAACAACATAAGATGCATGGAAGAGACTTAAAGCATTCAGTTGTTTATGCAACTGAATCAGGCCCTAGAGCTCTGGTATCCATTGCAGAAGCCAAGGCAGCTCCCTCATTGCCAGACAACCAAGTGCATGAGAATCCCTCTCCAGAAGCTGTGTGAGATGGTCCTCACTGATAGCTCTCAGCTTCACTACCTGGCTACATCTTGGAAGTTCAGTACAATAACACAGCACTGCTCCTCCAAAGCTTTCAGAACCAGTTCCCATTGCTAGTTGGACTTCATGTCTTTGAGGATCTTGTCCCCTAAAACTCTGCTATCATTGTGACCAGATTTATCTAGAAAGGAGGAGGAGAGCAAACACAGCTGTGTAAGGTATCCGTGTTTAGCAAACTACTGAGTGTCTGTGGACCCACAGGACTATTTCATAGTAACCTTTCGGCTGAATTGGGTGAAGTGGGGGCTCAGCCCCGAAATGAATGTCTGGGTACCAAACCAGGTGCAGTATTTCTGAGGAAGCACTGCTGCCACAGGGAGCAGAAGCACAGAGCTATGCAAGGAGAGGACATGGCAGCTCAGGCTCTGCTGTATCACTCAGGTGGCTGAGTGTAGTGGCTCCTTGGCAATTTCCTGTGCCAAGGTAAGGATTTGTTTGGGTAGAAATCAAGTGATATCAGAAAGGGATGAAAAGGGAGTCCAAGGGTCTTGTTCTACAACTGAACACGCATCTGTAAGTGCCAGCATCTGAGGGAGGTGTTGCCGTAACTATAAACATGAAAACATGGATCACAAGAGTTATAAATAGTGTAATAACAGGGTACTAACCTCCCCAACATTGCAGTTCTTCTTAAAATATGGAGAAAACATTAAATACGTCTCAGATTCTATATATTCCAGCAGAAGACTCTGCTATGTATTGGCCAAGATAGCAGTGTGCCACATTTTGAGAAAAAAAAAAAAGTCTTTTTCGCATACCAGTTGTCCTGTTCTTTCTTCCAAAAGAATAATGAAATGGGAAACAAAAAGAGAATACTATTAATTAAAAGTAGCACTGTTCTGTATATTCCTTTTACTTGGCCATGTTGGAGAAAGGGAGAGAGTATTTTTAAAGGCTGATGATCATCTCCTTCCCCCTGCTCAAAGGACACAGCCTTCATTTAAAAGTTTGACTTGTCTGACATGGGACATATATTTGTCATTTCAAATACTGCAGTTCAAGCCAGTTGCTGGCTCTAATACCAAGTTTCTGTTGACAAACAATATAAAGCATGGCACCTCTGTGTAACTGAAGTCTATGTTCAACACACAAACAGTCCTCCCCAGGATCACAAGATAAAATAAAAATAATACCCAAAGGAAATTGTAGATGAAAAAAAAAAAGGAGATAGATTGGAAATTGGAAATTATGGAAAAATAAAGGTGAGTTGTTAGAGCTGGTTTTTTCCCTAATAAAAATTATTATCTCTCTAAAATATATGTCACCCATGCATTTATCTACATTTCTGTTTGTCTATCATTTACCTGTTTTCACCTGCCTGAAAGTAACCACCTATTTGGAAAAGCAAGTTAAATTGTCTTCCTCAGCAAAAGGAGGGGAGGGAGATAAAAAGGAGAGTGGAAAATTATGAAAAATCTTGGTGTAATCTGAATAGCAATGAAGTAAAAGCTACTCCTTGATGTGCCTATGAATCCTGTAAATGAAGTGGCCCTTGAATTAAATTAATTTAAAATCTGGCAAATATTACTCGGCATGTTTGTCAATGTGCTGTATAATTATTAATTTGTTCATTGAGGCAACTATATAAATAAATAGAAAGCAGAATGCCATGATTAAACTAACATTAGAAATCCAGGGTCAAGGAGCCGTGTTATACAGGGATCTAAATAGCTTTCCCAGGTCCTATTTTTACATCTCCATACAGATCTGCAGGTCTGTAACTGCGAATTAATTGGCACACATTTAGATGCCAACAGAGCTTTTGTATTCTCAGTGCACATTTTGTCTTCTCAGAGTGAGATGTTAGTAATGGAGGTTTTAATATTACCCCTAGGGGAGCACCAGAAAATCTTAACAATTTCCTTCACTAGAGTATTTTCATTAGAGCTAAATGCTGTGCAATTTACATTTGAAATCAGGTGTAGGGTAAGTATAATGTGACAAGACATGTTGCAATGTTAGGGGTTTTTTGTTCAAATGTTCCTTATTTACTGCAATATACCCTCAAAAGATAAGCACGCAATTAAAATAAATATCTTGATTTTTAACTACTCCTAATTGAACTGTTATTGGGATAATAGGAGCACAAAATAGAATCAGGTTTAAAAGGAACCAGAGCACAAGATTAAAATATTACTCTATTTAAACAAGAATGTTTCAGGCAAAATAGGTTCTGTGGAGAGAAATGACTTCATCATAAGTAAATCAGACAAAACCGTTCCTTCGTAGAATTAATTCAACCTCATGGTGCTTTAAATGCCAAGAACTCTGCATAACTCATAGGGAAAAAAAATTGTACCTTTTTCAAACAAAAAAAACCCAAATCTGAATTGGTATTTAAAAAATAAAAATTATTCATTAATGAGGGTATAATGCAGTAAAGAGCAAGAGAACCAGTGAGAAAAGGGGACTGACAAGTAGCTGAGGCTGAATTTTGGTAGTTGGTCTATATGAAATTCTACTCTGCCAATGCCTGAATCCCAGAGCACCTATATTCCATCACTGACTTGCTTTTTCATAGCAACAAAAGAAGGAAATGTGCACCTACAACAGCCTCAATCCAATCAGGGCTTCCTTCATGCCTAAACCTGATCACAGGACCTACTGTTTAAATATTTCCCCGTGAAAAATCCCTAACAGGCTCAGTCAGACCAGAGTTATTAGTGAAGGAGGTCCCTAGAGAAGGAAGAGAATTGCAGCACTTGCCTGGAGCCTTCTAAAACTAAGACAATCAAACCACTGCCAGCAGCAGGAAGAGAGGAGCAAGCAACAATCCTTGCAATATGCTGTTCTGTAAAATGACAGCCAGCCCCAAGTGCAGCAGAAAGCCATGTTACCATGAAAGAAGCCCAAGCACAAAGGGTCAGACCCAGAGGACTGGGATGGTTACAGGATTGTCGTGACATATCCCACATGCAACACAGCCCCCTTGGGCTGCAAAAAGCACAGGAGGGAGGAAATTGTCTCATTGCCTTCTTTCTTGCACAGCCAGGCAAAAAAAAAAATAAATAAATTATTTTGGAGGTCAAAATATCCATCCCTCCTTCCCAGGCTGTACAAGTTAGGCAGTGGCTACTGTTGTCTGCATAGCATCAATGAAGAAAGGGGTTTAGATGATAATGAGATCTGTCACCCTTCATGTTGCCTCCCTCCTGCCTCTGGATACACAGGGAGTCTAATGCCAATTGTCATCTGAAGGGAGAGGAATCAAGCACAGAGGCTCACACCTTGTCTGGACAGGACCAGGCTTTCAAAGCTTGGTCAGTGCACACACAAAGGTGAGCAACACAGCAGTCTCTCACATGCTCACAGTCAAACTCATGAAAACCCAGGACCTAGATCTTCTGGTATCACTGCAACTTTGCAGTGTTCTGCTGTTAAGGGCTCTGGGGGTTTTAACAAGAAAACTTACTGAAAACAACTGAAACATGAATATTCAAAAAATGTCCATCCTTAGGATAGATGAAGCTTAAAATCTTCTAAAGAATTTGCCAAATATTATTATTTCTGAGAACAGCAATGAATGGTTCTGAAGTCTTTGTAACCCAATAGATTTTTATGAAGTTTTCACTGCCATCTGAATGGCCATGAAATCTTGGCAAAGCAAGAACCAGGCAAATATTTCATACGATCTTGTCCTTTCATAGCAAATGGTGGGCAAGACAAAGAGCCTGGTGAGATGTCAGGTCAGCAATTGACACCATGCAGTGGTGAGCAGGATAAGGAGAGCAGAGAGAGGAAAAGCTGGCCTTGAAAAGCTTGCAGATATTAAACAGCAGGAAAACGAAGAAGAAAAATGAGGAGGACTAAGAACAAAACTGCTCAACAGAGAAGAGAAGAGAAGAGAAGAGAAGAGAAGAGAAGAGAAGAGAAGAGAAGAGAAGAGAAGAGAAGAGAAGAGAAGAGAAGAGCTCGAGGTGTCCTCAGCTTTGTAAAGGCCTCAAGATGTCAGGCGCCTTGGCTCTGTAACAAAACAAAACAAAACCCAAAGAAATTATAAGAAGCTTTTTTGGATGAGGAACACAACAAAATTATATTAAAAATAATTTTAAATTGTAGAGTTGAGGCATAAAATAACCAATACAACCTAAATTCTTTTGAGATTTATTAGAGAAGTGGTTGCATATTAAATTGGACTAATATTTTGGAGAAATAATTCTAACTCTGCTTTCCACATAGCTCTGCCCACACCTTAGCCACATGTCCATCATAATCCCACATGTTTTTCAGAAGGTTGAAAATGTTGACTATGTCTGAAATGCAAGGGAAAGTACAGACAAGTTTTCAAATCATTTGGAAGAACAGAAAGCATAGAGAGAGGTTTCTTCCTCAGGGAGAAAAATTAGGTAGAAGGGAAATAACCTCAAAGAATTTTAGAAGCAGACAATGTAGATTTCCCTTCTTAGCTACTTTATGGTCAAGGGCAAGAATGCACATTGCTCTGAAAAAATTATTCTGGCCTACTCTAGACCTTTGTTTCTAGGCTGTGTATGTAGAAAAACATGTGCTAGGTCATGGAAGTCACAGACAGACCACACTAGATGTGTTTGACCAGGAAGAGAGCACAGGAGAAGCACCCACACAGCTGCACCCATTTCAATTTGCACACGATTGCTAAGGCTAGTTGCTGGGTCCTGATCTTGTGACAATAATGCTGTTTCTCCTCAGTTTTGCTCCACCCATGGAAAAGAACAGGTCTTTGTATTCATTGCCTCACTATTAGACAGTCACACAGTCTAACTTAAACCACCAGACCTCTGAATAGGGAGAAATACTGGATCAAGGAAGAACAAACACCAGATGCAAGTCTTGGAGGCTGTTGCGTTCTCAGGCGCTTCTCCCTCAGCCTAAGTTCAAAGACATAGCAGTTAGTCTAGCTAAGAAACATGGCTTAATTAAGAGAGGTATTGTTCTCTGAAACTGCAGTGAAAAGTTTCTGTGCCATTCTTCTCTCTTTCTGTGAGCCCATTTTCTTTAATTTCATAAATCTGACCCATATGCACTGAATTTTTTTCTTCTTCCTTTAAAATTACTTGGAGTTTTCTCTTTGTCTTCATTGAGAAGAAGACAGGATCATGGGTGCCTATCCAAACAGAATTTCTGGTTGAGAGCTGATTAAATATTTAAGCAATTCTAGACAGAATTTTTATTCTGAGGGACTTAAATTAAACTTAAGTGATTCCTTCATGCATAAGTTCTCTCATGTGAGTAACAAGGAGCACACAGGTGAGGATAAATTATTCTTCACAATTATCTGTAATGGGAACCCAGTAGTAAATAATACAGGATTTAAGAGAAATATTCTTGAGGATATAATTTCCCTTGTGAAAAGAAATATCTTGTATGATAGGCAGGCTTGATGAGATTTGAAAACTATTTTATTCTGAAAATCAACTTATTTTTGCTTTGTCCATACTATGGTTTGGCACTAATATCTAACCAATCTTAGCCTCATAGGATGACCAAAATCCATTCGTTGGGAATGCTGATTCACAGAGCAAAGGAGGCACAGGATAGAAGTGGAGCAAACACAGGGCTGAAATACATAAGAAATCAAAACAGAATTTGAGAAGACAGGAGGAAAAAGTTGGCTAAAATTGTGCAGACACTATTGTAAATTCACCCCGCTAACTTTTCTCTCCTCTTCCAGTTCTGACAGTCCATAGGGAAAATAGCATTATGGATCTAGAATGTTTTGAAATTTATCTATATTTATGGATTAAAATTGAAGTTTACCACTATGTCTAATTCTAGAACATAGCCAGTCCCTACTCTAAGTATTTATGTACTGCTATTTTTTTATCTTTTACTTTCTTTTTCAGAAAGCCTAATGAAGGGGTATAGAACAGAACATTTTCCAAAACAGAGTATTCCATTAATTTTAAATATTAGAAGTCTTTGGTTTTCGAAGACATTTTTTTTTTATTTCAGAATAAATAACAGAAAGCATAAATACTTCTCTTCATATGTTTGAAAGAGGAGCTATATTTTTTCAGCTGAAAATAAAACTTTGTTCCAGTCAATACAGAAAGTCTAAGAAATAAAGATCAAATTCAAATACTTTTTTTTCTTTTAAAAAAATACAGCTCTCATTCCAACTTTTCCACCAGTGCCACCATTAAACAACATGACCTCAACTTTGCAGTCTGCTGAAACCTCATCCTAGAAAGGCATTTAATTTGTAATGAGAAGGAATTATAAAACTTTGTTCAAAAATATTTTTCAATAATATTAGATGGAATTTTCTAGAATATTGAATCATGGACATGGGCAAAGTGTCTTAGACCTTCTTCCTGTAGATTAATAATAGAAATATTTCAATTCCACAAAGTAAACCATCTCAAGTCTCATTTTTAAAGGCAGAAACATGCCAATGACAAACACTGGTTATCATGGAAGCTCAGGGCAAACTGTGCTCTTCTCTTCCAATAAGGTTCTCAGATACTATTATTATTATTATTATTATTATTATTATTATTATTATTATTATTATTATTACTATTATGTTTACACCTTTCTGACCTATTATTCTATTTATTATTACACTTACCATACAGCTGCACAGAGTTTAAACAATTGACTTTTTTTCTGTGTTAGCACCTTGTTTAAATGGAGGAGGTCTTTTCTCCTTTAAAGGGTATTTTGCTTGTGATTAAGGCTCTGATCTTTAGTCTGGCTTTAGCCATTTCTCACGGGCACAAAACTTGCAGGCACATTTTGCAATGTAATTATTTGTGTCTGCAATCTAGTTACTTAGATGTCTGAGTCCCTGATTGCATCCATAAGTCAGGGACTTGGACATTTAAGTGATCTAAATTGCACCTACAACAATTTGCACCTAAAATGTCAAAAAAGGATATAGCACAGAGGAAAAGAGTTCAAGGATGGGTGATGAGAATAATTATGGACGTGGAAAACCTCAGAAATGAAACAAAATGGAACAGAATTGGACTGTTTACCTAAGAGATGAGATGAAATGAATAAAAGAGGAAATTATCAAATGCAAAAGAAATAAGGAGTGTGATAGGAAAGATAGATGAGGCACTTTTACCCCCCTCTTTTATCATAATGCAAGTACAAATAGACAATTCAAAAAAATTAAGCATGGAAGATTGAAAATTCATACAAAAAGAGACACGCTTTCACATAATTAACATGTGAAAAACTCAACCACATGACATAGTGAATCCAACAGGACTCAGCAGAGGATGAGGCATCTCATGGGATTGAGAAATGCTCAAAACATTTAAAAGGCAGAAATTTCAGAGAAAAACTACTTACCTTCCTTCTTCAAAGCTTCCATTTTTGTCTGTTTGGGCTTTTCAGTTTTCTGTGTTTTGTTTTCTTTCCTCTTTTAATAATGCCAGGTAGGAAGAAGCCTTCCTTCAGGAGCCAGTTAATTTAGACATGCCTGACACAGGTTTCCTGGTACCTTGCCTCTGAGGTATTTAGGGCAGCCTCTGGTTTGTGACCGGTCACTGGGAGATGAGATGAGATCCTACTAGGAGGAGGAGCCCTTTCAGAAACTGCCATAGTAGGACTCAGGAGAGTTGTAGACTGGAACCTTGCATCTTTTCTACTTAGGTAATAGGAAATGTGACTGAGAAGTTCATATATTTCATAACAGACTAGGGAGTGTCATTATATATTTAAAGAACTAGAATGTGAATTACTGTGGGGACTTATTTTTACAAGAAAATCTGCACATGGAACAGATTATTGGAAGAGACATAAAATAGTGTTGACTAAAAACATCCCCCATATTCCACAACAAAGAGGAAAGTTATTACTCTATTCTCAGCAACAGAGAAAGAAATAGATTTTCTTTTTTTTTCAAAAAAGGAAAAATATGTAAGACATACACACACTGCCTCCCAGTATTGGCTAATAATTTTGTAGTCAAAAGAAAAATACAAGGAAGATTTCAAGAGAACTTGTAGAGAAAGAGAGGTGGCTAGGACACTGAGCAGTATACAAAATAATACATTAGGTACTCTTGCAGTGCAGATCACCAGTGTCTGAACTGGTAACTACAGTCAGGTAGATTCGACTTCTACAAGAAAACATGGTTAACAAAACACTGTGTTCTCAAGCCAAAAACTGTTTTGCTCAAAAACTACTCATCTCTTCTAAAAGTCCCTCTGCTTCAAAGCCTGATCTCACCTAAGCTGGTTTGCCCTTCCATACAGTTGAATTTGATGGTGAAGCTGTTGTAGGTCTTCAGCAGAGCAGAAAGAGAAACACATCAAAACCAGATATAACTTGGGAACTTGGGAGTTTAGACATTTCCTGAGCTGTAGAAGTGGGTTGAAGACTCATCTGGAAATCAGGCAGAATGTAGATTTGGAAAATGGTCTTTCACAATCTTAGAGGAGGTCCCTAGAGAGCCATAAGAGAAATGATTTATCGAGTGTCTTTTCACTCACCATCTCTGGAGGTGCTCAAAACACATGTAGATGTGGCACGAAGGGATATATCAGAGAGGTGGTGCTTAGGGACAGGGTTAGGTGGTGGACCTGTCAGTGTTAGCTTTAGAGTTGAACTCAATGATCCCAAAGGTTTTTTCCAATTTAAATGGTTCCATGATCCTATGTGATGGTTCCAGGCTTGACTACCATAAAACACAGGATCTAAAGCCAGGCTGCTTTCTTGACCACCTTGGCCTACCTGGTTTTCCAGTTAGTCTGGCAGTTTTCAGCAATGCTTCTTGTTCATTCCTTGTATCATCCCTTGTATCACAGACAGGCTCTGAAGGTTTGAATCAGTTCTATAAAGTGTGTTCTATAATGCACTAAAAACGCCTTGCCTGAAAAAAAAAATATATTCCATGTGTTGGTGCAAGTGTTGAAAAAACTCAAATATAGATATTTAGAAAATGTAATGCAGGTGTGTGGAGGACTAATTCCAGTTCCCAGCTAAATACAGAGTCCTTCTAGAGCCACACATGACCCTGGAACAAGATCCAACAGAGCAGTATGAGGTTTAAGTGGTTATGATAAGAGAAGACAAAGATGCTCATTTGGCTGAAGTAAGGAAAATAACTACAGAATAGGAAATAAATAAACCAAGTGGAATTAGAGGAAAAATTCAAAGAGCTGAACTATACAATCAGAGCAGTAAAGTAAGTGATTTTGACAGGTCCAGGGTCAAGTAACAATAGAGGAAAGAAAGAAAGCAGATTAAAAGTCATTGCAGTGTTCAATTGCAGCTGAGACAATGGTGGCATGAATACACACTTTAGATCCTGGAATGAAGAGTTTAGACAGTATCAGAGATTTTGGCAGCTCTTTGGATTTCATAGACAAGGAGACTTAATATGTAATATTTACCTCTTCTGATTTCTCCCCCTTTGTATGAGTGAATAGGTGTCAGATTGTTTGGTCAGCTTAAACTCCTTTGAAACTGAAGGGGCTAATTGACAACTTTCATTTAAAGGCAAGTGTAAAAATCCAGAATGGTCCTTTTGTTCACTGAGTTGTTGAATCAATAGCCACGCACTGACAATATGTGCAACAGTCCAAACAAAGGGGTGCTTCCAAGGCTGAGGAATTTGTTCTGATTCTGGGGAGATCTGAAAGTCTGTGAGACAAAAAAGAAAGCACAGTTGTTACAGCAACCTTCAAGGAGACACTAGACACAGCGTAGATATGCAAATCTCAGAAAAACTTGGAGAGAAAGTATTCTCAGCTGATTGATGGTTAAAGGGCACTTGGATCTGAAAGCAATGAAAGTGTCTAAAACTGTTTGAGAGAATGTTAGCCATCCCAGGTCAGAACTGTGCCAGGGTCCACTTTCTAAATTTAACAGTACAATCAAACCCAGTGTCAGGAATGTTCCCACTGCAATCCCAAGTCACTAGAGCAGATGTACCCACCTTGACTCTGACTCTGGGGCCGCTGAGTGAAGATAGGCCAGGCTGCAGCTTTGGGCTGAATTTGGGGCAGGCAGAGGGACAGAGGTAGTTTCACTTCTGGTATTTTGCTGTATTAGAATGGTACCCATCTCTTCTCATACTCTCCCACCAGCTGTACACAACACAGGCTGTTTCCCAGTGAAAGGCAGCGCAAAATGAAGAGGACTATGTAACATGCTGGATGCTACAAGTGCTTGTTACATTACGGGATGCTTGAGCAGTATCAGAGAAGCACTCAGCTGAGCAAAGATGTATTAAGAAGATTTCAACATTAGTCAGTTTACCAAGCCCTTCCACTGGGCTACATTCTGTTGAAAACAAGTGCTGCCTTCCTCATTTGGCTGGACTTCAACTACTGCCGCTACAAGAAAACACATAGCCACCTCTGTTTTCCCATCTGGGCCCCAGCAGAGGGAAAGAGAGAAATTTTTTCTTCTTTGCCCTCTTCTTTGCCTGTATCTTCCTTCTGCCTCCTCTTTACTATTTTCCCTTTTCTATTAATCCAATCCAAAGACCACTTCAGCTTTTCAAGCACTTGGTTTTTCACTTATTAAGTATTTTTGGAAAACATTACCTCCTGTTCGCTCCTTCTCTATTCTTTCATGTTTATTCCTAGTTAATGTTCAATGGCCAACACCAGGTGAGCACAACGCAGACATTTAAAGAGAAGCTCATAATCTATAGCCCTTGTAGAGAAATTTCTTCAAATTACAAATTACCTCATCCCAATGTAGCAGCTGATAATGGCCAGATGAATCACATATAGGAAGTGTCTAGTTCTATTCCGTCTCTCTTTCTGTGGAAAAGTTTTGGAAAATAGGGGTGTATTTTTCCTTATTAAGGAGTGAGCAGACCAGACAGTTTCTCACTGAAAATGTCTCAGAGAGGAACCTGGGCCAGGTCTCTGGTATGTTAAGGAAGAAAGTATTGAAAATCTCAAATGTATCAAAACCAGAATTTATTGCTTCGCCTCATTCAAAACAGAAACAGGCAACTCAAACATTTCCACCTTTCAAAATAAAGCAAAACCATACGACTCCAGGCAGATCAAGTCCTTCCTCAAGAATTACGTTTGAGAAAGGGCAAGAAAAATATTAGTGATATGGGGCCTCCACACCCTCTTTTTATTTTAAAAAAATAGACTTCTCCAACTGATTCGACTTTTTGCTTTCATTTTATTTCCTCTTTCAATACTCTCAGAAAAAAAAATAATTATATGATGATTTTCATAGTATGAATTATGTTTTTACTCACTTCACTGGACTTGTGCCACATGGAGTTGGTAGTTTAGGTAGTCACACGGGAATTGTGTTTGTCCCACCCTCCACCTCCCACTCACAGAGATTTTTGAACATGCCTAATAAATGTAAGGTCCCAGAAGCTAACTGTGTTTCTGTTGAAGTCAGGAGGTTGTTCTCAGGATCATTGGGAAAACGTAGAGAGGTTGAAAACCTACTTTGAGCTCTGAGAGACTGTTATCTGAGAGGGTTAAATACAAATACCATTCATCTATCAAGAAAGATCGATTACTTATTCAATTACCGATTAGCCACGGTCAATTACCTATTCAATTATACTGATAATATTAAAGGGGAGAATTTCTAAAAATTGAGTCAGACAAGAACAAGCAATGGCTGCAGGAAGTTGTTCCTCCATAGGGAAGCTGAGTAGCAAATTAACAGGTCAGACTGACCTTTTACAGGGAGTCTGTTGAACTAGATTAATTTTTCCTTATTTAAGTTTCTCAACTGAGGTTTTTAATGTGAACATACAACTATAGATCTGTGCTGCTCTCAGTGAGGGTGTGAAATAATGCAAGAGAAGTTAAAGAAGAGTTTATGTTGCAAAAATATTTCTGTTATGGAGTTAATTTCATATCATTTTATTCTTCTCAAACTTATAATTTTCTACTGCTCATACATTTTTATGGCTAGAAGTGATTGTTAGCATCATCTAGTCTGACATGCAGCATAGCAAGGGCCAGAGAAGTTCATCCAGTAATTCTTGCATTGATCCCAACAATTTACATTTGGATTAGAGTATATCTTCTACAAAGACAACCAGTCTTCATACAAAAACTTAAAAGCAATGAAAAAAATTTCTGCTACACCTCCTGGCAATCTGTCTGAATAGTTAATTAAATGTTAAAAATCCACAATTTATTTCCAATGTGGATTTCATTTTGTGTTAACTTTAGCCACTGGGTATCTTTTTCACAGTGGAGAAGTCTCCTGTCATCCCCACATTTCCCAGTGCCAAGGAGTTAAGAGCCTGGCAGTTGGGAATTTCTTATTAAATATTATTTACACTCAAAGGTGTTGATTCGCTAGAGAATTACGCATGAATCATGGCCAAGTACCATCCCTGCAACACCCCATCCTGACAGCTGACCCCTGCCACTCTCCACAATGGAAAGTACACCCAGTGGGAGCACTCAGCAGAAATAATGGCAGCTAAGTTCCATAAACCAGTCTCATCTCTTGGAATGACACCTCCAAGCCAGGCAGAGACCTCACCACACATAAAAGCCCTGCCTGGCTGCCCTGGAGAGGCTCCTGACAACATAGATGCAACCACAGCATTAACAGATGCTAACCCCAAGGATAAACACCAAGGGGCATGGGAAATGTGATCAGAGCAGACCAGATAATGAATCTGTGCATTAGAAGGCCATGGCACAGACCCAGTGTCCTGCTTGAAGAAAAGGTTCAGAGGTAAGCAGGGACTTGCAGCCACATTTGTTATTTACAGCTGAAAAATAATTGGGTACTTACAAGCCAAACACTCAGAAAATCAAGTTTCACCTATTCCATCTTCATATCCCTGCTTAATATATGGGTATTTAATCTGCAAAAATATTTTAGACGCTTGCCAAGTGGCCCTAATGTAGCCAGCACTGCTCATCCTCCCTCCTCACCAGTCTGCTGCGGAGCCTGCTGCACTACTGTCATGCCATTAACATTCCTCCAAAGCCACAGAAATGCTGGGATGTACCTGATGCACTCAGAAATCCAGCAGGTACTTCTGGGCAGCTTAGGTACCTGAGGCAGCCTGCGACCGGATGAAGGCAAAGAGGCAGACATAAACTTAACACAGTAGTAAGCTATGTAATTTTTAGATAACAGCTACTTACGTAAGTACAGAAATTGCCACATTTTACATGTACACATTGCTCACATTCCAATTATGGACCAAGACCCAGTGCATGCAATTAGTATTTAGGAGCAACACATTTTTTTCCCCGGCACGCCACTCTGTGATCTGAAAATGCTGGTCGGTTCCTAAGTAACTTTGCATGTGTCAATGCAATTTTCCCTCACCCCCAGAAGCTTCTGGAGCACCTAAATAATGTCATTAGGGCCAAGTAATTGTGTCCAGTGAGATTCCCAGACAATTTTCATTTTTTATTATATGTTTAGCTTATTTAGACGTCAGTATCGTTTGGCAAATTGCATCTAGAATACATGGGGAGGCTAAAGCGTAAAAACACGCTCTTGTGCCTCATGGCAGCCCCAGGTGCGAGGTATTATCCTCTAATGCCATGGAAAGGCTCCAGCTACCTGATACGAGGACAGGGCACAGCGATGCTGAGCTCTTAAGCTTTATTTGCAACACCGTGGCGTTTGCGTTGCAAACGGCGACATTTTAATACTTAATATGGGATCGACGGCCGGCGCGGGGAAGGCGAGACCGTGCGGTTTTGCCGCGCTCGGCTCCCCGGGGCTCAGGCTGCGGCTCCGGGAGAGGCAACGCCGGCCCCCAGCGCCGCTCGCCCTCCAAGGCACTGCTTCCTCTGCCCGAGGGCACAACGCCCGGGGACAGCGAGGCGGCTGCGAGCGGAACGGGACCCCGCCCTGCCCTTGCCAAAGCGCCGGGGAGCGGGGGCAGCGCCGGGGGCCGGAGCCGGCGGCGGGGCAGCGGCAGCACGGCCGGGAACGGCCGCCGGGGGGCAGCGCGAGATCGCCCAAGCGCTGCCGCCGCCTCGGCTGGGCCCGCCGGGCCNTCCTGTCCGCACACCAGGGCCCCGGCTCCTGTCCGCACACCAGGGCCCCGGCTCCTGTCCGCACACCAGGGCCCCGGCTCCTGTCCGCACACCAGGGCCCGGCTCCTGTCCGCACCGCAGGGCCCGGCTCCTGCCCGCACCGCAGGGCCCGGCTCCTGTCCGCACACCAGGGCCCGGTGCCTTCCCGAGCCCATCCCCGCAGGTGCCCGCCCCGGGCAGGCGGCTGCCTCTTCTGCCAGGCAGCCTGCGACCGGATGAGAGGAACGGTCTTAAGCTGCGCCTGAGGAAGGTTAGATTGGACATTAGCAGGAATTTTTTCAAAGAGGTTGAGTAGACATTGGAACAGGCTGCCCTGGGATGTGGTGGAGTGACCGTCCCTGGAGGTGTTTAAGGAAATGCTGGACGTGGCACTCAGTGCCATGGTCCAGTGGACAGGGTGGTGTTCAGTCAGAGGTTGGATTCGGTGATCTTGGAGATCTTTTCCAACCTAATTGATTCCGTGATTCTGCTCCCGCGGGGCGAGGCCCAGCAGAAAGCGGCCCCGGCGCCCTCAGCCGCCAGCCCGGCCCGAAGCCCGCGTTCCCCAAGCGAGAGGCCGCACCGGGTATTTATTTAAGGAGATTTCACCCAGGAGCTGCTGATCAAAGCAAATGCAAAATAAATGTCTCCCTTTAATAGCCTGATTCCTCGAAGCCCTTGACACTGGAAATTGGGATTTCCCCATGCCATTAGCACTTAGCAGTAGGCGCTCCAGCCCAGCCAAGAACAAGGGATTAAGAGGCATTTGTCTAAACTAATTTCTCTCTCTATACCAAGTCTATAGAGACTGGTGTTACTCTGCTGGAATTGTGCAACACGGCTAATTGGCTACAAATTTAACAGTGGCAGGGCTCCCACCGCGGGCTGCCGCGTATTCATTACCGCCCTTCTCCCTCGAAGGCGCCGGCGCGGGGCACCTGTGCTGCCCCTGCCCGGGGAAATGAACGCCTTGGGCCGGGCTCCGGGGAACGCGGGACGCCTCCCTGGGGAGCCAGGCTGCCTTGTGGAAAACAATTAAAATCGTCATTGTCCTAGAAAAGGGATGGATGTAGCACAGGGTCTGCAAAATTTTATTTTTGTGAATGATCATTCAGGATGAATGTTGACTTTTTTGCACAGATGTCATTAGTCACTAGTCATCTCGCTTCCACAAAAAGGGGGACAAAAACTTGTAATATTTGGCTGTGATTCCTTGAAATTCCTCCCTCCAGGCTGTTTTGCACCTTGACTCCCCTGTCTGCTTCTTTACTACTTGACCACAAGCTAAAGCAATAGGTAGTTGAGTTTACATTATGCATGCATCTGACCATAAGGGTCATTAAGGGTACATAGATTTTTGTTTTATTTGTAGGTCAGTCAAAAAAATGTTCCTACAATAATCTGGAACTAAGTAAAAAACTCTAGGAAAGACCACAGCCTACATCACTGCTGCTGGAGAATGATTACATGACAACTAGGAGTTTATTTGTCTACCCCAAACTGCCTTACCCACAGAAACACCACTAGACTATTGCTTGTGTTAGGAGGGGAGGCAGAATTCTCCCAGCAGGACTGTTTTGTAAGCCAAACTGAACTTCTCCACTCCCAAAGGTGCTGATGGGAATCTGAACAGCCGTATGAGTCAGTCAGGACCTCAACAACCCACTCCTACAGAGCTAACTGCATGAGATGAAGCACTGCATCACTGTTGCCTTGAACAGAAAGGTCATCCTGAAGTTTTGATATAATCCACCTAAGCTGCCCAGGAACCCAGGGAACTGGCAAATAAGAGACAGTAAAACAATAGTTTCCCAACACCATTTCAGATAACATTTTCAAACACTAGATTCACAAACCAGGTTGCACTTCTGCCTGAGTAATTTTGCTTCTCATCATCCAAGTTCAAGGGTGAAACTCAAGGTCTGTGATTTGTCTATTGAGTTCAGCGTCTTATACCTATTCCATATGGTCATGAAACTCCATCAGCATCTTATCCAGCCAGGCCTAACTATCAGGGCACTATTAAAAGAGTGGCTGTTTAAAAAGCTCTGTGACACTGTTAGTTGAATCTTGGCATGAGCTGCTGGGCATAGTTATCCTATACTGAGAAAAGCCCATGAAAGTACACAGAATGAAATTCCATCTTTAGTGAGATGGATGGGAAACACCCAGAATTTCAGCAGAAAGAGAGTTTTACTGAGGGAAGACACAGATCTCCAGCCACTCATTTAGAGTGGCTTTAGGTCCCTAAAATTTAGATCATTGAGTTGATCTAAACAGTCACTGGAACCAAAGCCAGGCTGGCAATGTTTGCCCTCCCTCTTCCTTACATACACCCTGATGAAAAGTTGACAAGTGGTGTCTGTTGATGTGGAACACAGTATCCTGCAACAACACAAAGACAGCATCAATTTTAATCTCAGTCTACAAAGTAACAATAAACTGGTGGCCAGGGATCAAACTAATAATATCAGTCCATGAACACACAGAAACAATTCTGTTAAAAATCTAACATCTACGGTGCTGTTAATCAAACCTTTCAAGGTAGATCCCTCTCATGGCCTTAACCAAAGTGCTTTCTGAGATGTGCAAAGAGAATACCACAAATTCAGTGAGAACACCTTCAATATGAGGTAACAATGGGATACAGAAGGCATAAAATAAGATTATTATTCAAGATGTTCCACTTCTGTACAAAACATAACTAAAATATCATCATGGCTTGCCAGGAGCAGAGGTTGTCTGCTGAAGCAGTAAGTACCCCTGATAAGTTCATCCAGCACCAGAGGCCAAGCTGCCTAGCCCCCTCTCATTAAGGGAAAAGTGCTCCATTCAATGAGGCACTTCAACAGTGGTCTACCTTTGAACGTGCAAATACCCCCATTAAATCTGGTGGATCAGGGCCAAAACTAATTAATTTAGTGATGCTTTGCATCAAAATCTCACTTGCAATACATAGCACTAACAATCAGAAAGGCAGGGGATTAATTAAACTAACTATTTAGAAAGCTGAGCAGGTTAGGACTGGGTTAGGACTAAAGAGCATAATGATATCCTTAGTGGAAGCCAGCAAAGCAAATGATCACTGTGAAACTGATAGGAATTTGCTGAGGATTTATTTCTATTTAGGTTTTTTGTGAGATAAATGAATTGGGACAGGCAAGGCAACCAATTTTGGGTCCAAGAGGCCATAAACTTTTATTTAGATTACTTCTTTCAGCCTGCCCCTATGAACCAGGCTCAACCCAAACCGTATCGTAATCAGCAGCTTCATAGTACTTCCAGGTGTCAAAACAGGTCATGGAAAGCTTTTATCGCTTGGGATTAGCCAAAAAAGAAAAAAAAAAAAAANAGATACTGTAAATATATTAGAATAGTATTTGTTAAGTACAATTGAGGAATCCAATTAAGTTATATTATTGTATATCGTTTAAATGTCTATAGAGTATTTTAAATTATTGCGAACTACACTGCGTTAAAAAAAAAGAAAAAAAGGAAAAAAAAGCAAACCATTGTCGATTTTGTAGATTTTCAGACATGTCTTAAATGTGAACCTTAGATGCATTCAGACCATGGCTTCACTGTACCTAGCTTAGCGAGCAGTCTGGACAAAAAGACAATATGCTGTACTGCAGTGGAAAAAACAGATTCTGATGGATTGCACATACTAACAGAACAAGAAAAAAAAAAATTAGTGAAATAGAGTTACTGGAACAATATTTGAGAAAGTAGAACAGTAATTGCAGCACTGCAGGCTCTCTGGCTGAGACTAATTCTCTAGGGCCCCGTGGAGTCTGAGCAGCAGCTCCACCATGACATCCTCCCTGATGTCAATTGAAGGGTGCTGCTTTGCACCTGCTGAGGATTTGGCCTTTAAATTCATCCAGCTTGTGTCAGGTGACCTCTTACAACCTTTCTGCAACACTGCCAAATCTTTAATGGTTTGGCCCTGCTCAAAACCATTCCATTTTGTAAGAGGAAAGTAAGCGGTATTTCCCTGCCAGGGAGGACCCTTCACTTCGAGCTGATTAAGGAGGAAACACTCACAACCTCAGTTCTTCTGATGTGGCAGTCAGTAATGAATGGCTGAGGTGACTGAGTTCTGCATTCTATGGCCAGTCTATTTCCTATGGGTGTTTCCTGTGACTATAGGAAATTATGGGCATGTTGTAGTTTAAGGATAGTATTCCCCAGTTCAGTGTTCCCACTGTGCACCGCTTGCTCACTTCCCTCTCATCTCCCTCACCCCTTCAGAGGGATGGAGAGGAGAACTGGAGGCACAAAAAGGTGAAGATCACAGGTTGAGGTGAAGCAACAATGAAATAAGAAAACTAACAGTGACAACCACAATAGTAACAAGACTGTTCAAGATAGGTGAACCATTGACATGCGATTGTGCGAGGATTCAACTCTGATTTCACACTGCGTCCCTCCTGGGTGATGTAAAAATTAACCCTGTCCTGGCCAGAACCAGGACAGGGCAAAGAAATGAAAGACTCATGCCAGTCTATGATGAACCCTCCAGAGTCAGAGCAACATGAAACCAGCATGTCCATATACGCTGTTTATTAGCACATAGATGTTTATATAAGGTTCTGTTCTCTATAAAGTGGCAGTCAAGAACTGGACAACTATGGGTTTGGATTATTTTTTCCTGTCAGAAAATACATTTTGCCTGTATATGAACATTGTGTGGATCCTTTTGGGGAAAAAAAAAAAANNNAATGAAAATTGTTTGGATCCTTTTTGGGAAAAAAAAAAAAAAAAAAAAAAAAAGGAAAAAAACCACCAAAGAGACTTACCAGCCTCTTTGCAAAAGCAAGTCCAAATTCCTTTTAGTTTTAAAACATAAACTTTCCTTTGTTCAGACAGGTGAGTCTCTCTGAAACAACTACGAACAGTCCTGTTCAGGAAGTTATAGAGTTCGATGAACTTCCAGAACAGTAGAAAACAATCCAGACAAAACAGACACAAGTTTTTGGCATTACACTCGGGAAATTACTACCTTTGCAAACATTAACATCTCCACGCCTAAGCCCTCAGTTCCAACAGTCCTGTACATTCATGCATGGAAAAACCCATAAGAACACTGACATGCCAGAATGTTTGCAGGATCACTGCCTGTGGAAGGTTATTCACAGACAGAGTCTCAGGCAAAATCATGCCCTCAGAGTTATTACAACCATATTAAAGCCATGGAAAGCCAACAGTTTTCTACTGTGTGAGGAACAATAGAGCTATTCTGGACAAGATTTATTCTGAAAAGTCGAGGTTGAGGATAGTCATAATTTTCTTTTCAGAGCCCCAAAAG
The DNA here is from genome assembly GCA_013397295.1 of Polioptila caerulea. Lineage (NCBI taxonomy): Eukaryota > Metazoa > Chordata > Aves > Passeriformes > Certhiidae > Polioptila > Polioptila caerulea. The sequence goes on from VYXF01007242.1 coordinate 447,200, forward strand.
CTGCTCTGCCTGACCATGAAGGTTGCCACAGGACGTATCAACCCACCAGAAAATCTAAAAGCAGAGAAATCAGGAGCTGAAGGTGAAAGCACCAGCTTTCTCTTCTGTATGTCCCACTCCACACACTCGCAAGGATTGTTTCCTTTTCCATATTTCTTTTGCCACAGATTTAAAAATGAATCCTGAAATCACTGGACTTACAAGCCAGCAAAAGCACTTGCTACTGCATTGCAGCCACAGAGGTGTTTAAAGCAGCCGTGTGTTCTGTGTCCTGGGCAGTGATTGTGCTTCTGGGCTGCAGAACCCTCTGGGAAGGTCTGCAGGGAGGGCACATGCCTGTGGAGGGCAGGGTCACACACTGTTTGGTTATCACCGATTTTCTGCAGTGGTGATAGCTCCACAGCACCTCAACATCCCGTGATAAAGACCTTGTTTTCCCCTTCTGGGAATTACCAGCCAGAGGGATGTGGACCCAAATCACCAGCTGCACTTCAAGGTGTCAGAGACCTGAGAGCAAGGGCCTCCCTGGGTAGGTTCTCACCTTGGGGAATTAGAGCCATTTTAGGCAGAAGAAAAGCTCTTGGTTTCTTACTCCAGCTCACTGTCTGGATGACAGGATGCTTCTCCTGACATCTACATCTACCCTGATTTTCCCCAGCCTCCTGCCCACAGCTTTCTGTAAACCTTCTTTAATCTCCTGCCAGGCACTGCAGACTTATCCTCTGCCTTCTCTGACAGCCTGAAGGAGCACACTACCCCATGCCCACTTGAAGGAGCAAGACTCAAAAATAAACAATACAAGGTCACCATGGACCTACATTAAAAATGCCTCTCTCACACATGATATGCCAGTCAGAGGTTTTTCATACTGGGTGGGTGACCATACGCTGGAAAAGATTGCCCAAAGAGGTTGTGGAGTCTCCCTCACTGGAGATATTCCAGAACTGACTGGTCACAATCCTGTGCCATGGGCTCTGGGATGGCCCTGCTTGAGCAGGGAGGTTGGACCAGATGATTCACCATGTTCCTTTCCAACCTGACCCATTCTGGGATCCTCTGATTCTGTGGGTAGAAATGAGGTTGCAGAGAAAGCACTCTGAGCATTAAAGAAGCTGCAGAGAGGTACAAAGCCTGCTCTTAAATGTCGTGGAAAAGAAGACAACAAAGGCAAAATCCAGACTAGATATCTGTGATCTAATAAAATCCCACCCATGTCATCAGTAGCATTGAACTTCACATTGGGAAGTTTCATGCTTGAGCAGTGGATTCCAATTGCAGTGAGATTTTCTTTGAGATCATGACACTTAAAATGTCACTTTTTAATGTTTTTAGAGTTTCTTGTGTTTTGGGTGAAATCTCAAACATGGGTGACGCAATAATTGCAGGCACAAATATATGCAGAGTCCTTTGAGAGGAACAGGGCTGTATCCATTCCACATAACATAATCAGTGACATCCAATATCATTGAAAACTGTTTACACCATCAGTAGTAAGCCTGGAAGAAAGAGTTTTTCTGCTGCTTTACATTGACACTCACCTCATTCCAGAGATCAGAAAAAAATGTGGGTAGTTGATAGAGTCAGCCACAGAGATTTTGTTTTCTCTAAATAAATCTGAATAAACAATAAAAGGTTAAGTGCTTTTTTTTCAAAGCTTGAAACACAAGCAAACAAATTGAGGGTAGAGAACTCAATTATATCAAGCAGAAGCTACTGGCAGTTACACTCAGCAGAGCTGAATAATTTTCAATTACTCTGGGAAGAGAGGTCAACAAAGTATGTTCCCCAATCTGTCCATTCCTAAACCCAGACCTCCTAATATTAAAGTGCCCTTAGTCAGGGTAATTCAGTGGGGTTTTCTTCCCAGTAAGCACCCTTTTCCCTACTTTGATGTATCAAGTTATGTCCTTATCATAAATATGTGCTTGCCACAGAGAAAGCATTCAAACCCCCACCTTCCAGAAGCCAAAATTCCACTCTGTCACAGTCAAGCATTCGGCCAGAGAGGTGCTACAACATGACAGCTGCTGCCTCAAGTACTTCTCTGAGCCAGGGTGCTGAGGGTTTTAACCCAGCAAAATGGGGAGATGGCCCCATCCTTGAGCCACTGGTGTCAGTGTCAGAGCTTCCCAGCTGTCAGCACATCCCAGGTGACACAGGGGGTTTTCCCAAAGAGGGACTGCAGAGGCTCAACAGGGCTGGCCAGAAGAAAAATCTCTGGAATATAGTATGACTATGACTCCTACTGAATGACATCAGGAGTTCTGAGTACAGTATACCAATTCTGTCATATCTCACCAGCTTTGAGACTTCATCTCTGCTTCCATCATTCTACTACACTTCTAGCTTCAGAGTTTCTTGCTGCAATTTATCCTTGGTTTGTCTCTCAGCAGAGTTTTTAGGGGGAGGGGGGTTATGCAAGTTTTTCTCTCCAAGAGGCATCAGGAATGGAGTTACACTTTGTGTCACAAAGCATTTCCATCACCACAGAAAGGGAAAGGAAACTTCTGCTTTGGTATACATCACACACTCATATATATATAACAAACAACATATGCAGGCAGGACAGCAAAATTTCTAGCATATAGAATGAACAAGGAAATTTTCTATGTACTTCTGTTTTCATATACAGCAGCACCTAAGTGTGGCAATTACAGTATCAGGAAAAATGCTCAAATGTTTATTTCTCCATTAGGACTTTACACTGCTATCTGGTCTAAATGGTGCAGTGAATCCCAACAGAAGGAGCTTTTATGATGATAGTGTCATTTTTACATCAAATACAAGCTGATGATCTTCAGTGGAAGGAGAAAACCATTAAAAATTGACTAACCTATTTTTGAGTCAGAAAAGAGATGTTTTATTTAAAACCTTTGTGTGAGAGGCAATCCATTTATCCTCAAATACCTGCCCATAAAGTTGCCAGTATATGTAGAGAGAAGGCAAAAGAAGAAAAATAAACCCATTTTCTTACTTCCCACGCAACGTGCAAAAACTGTCCACTTCATGTAAAAGAGGGTTTGAACTGGCTAGGAATTAAATGGATTCTGGACAGGAAAACTCCCTCACTCTTAGATTCAGTCCTTCCTTGGAGGTCTGCAGTTGTTAGCTTCTCAGTGGGTGAATTTTCTCTTTTGAAGACTGGCTTATATTTCATAGAACCCACCTCAAGTTGGACCTCAAAAGATATCTGGTGAGATCTCTCTCATGAGAATCAGTGGGACAGTCTTGCTGCAGGATGATGGACCCCATTTGGAGGTCTTGGACTGTGTCAGCAATAGAAAGGTATAGGCTTCAAAAGTCTTGCAAGTCTTATGGCGTGTGCCACTTTGCAGCTCAGTACATCCTTGTATTTTAGGTGGACTTAAATGTCAGACACTGCTGAGCTGCTTCCATCGCCTCATTTTTATAATGTGGATTAAAATAGTCACAGACATAAGAAAAAGCACTGTAAAAGAAATGGGGATTATGTCATCCCAGTCTCTCAGCTTCTTCCTAATTCCACTTTGGTGTTCCACTCCACTGCTCACCCTCTCAACGCACTCCACTGTGAGACTGTCCTGATGTTACTATCTCTGCTACCTAGAAAACAGCCATGGTTTTAGGTGGGTGGCCTACAGGTTCCACAAAGAGAGTCTCAAATACCTCATTCCCTGGCAGGATATTCTTCAGTGTACACACTGGGTAGGTACTGCATTGCTGCAATATTTGGAAACTAAAAGCAAGCTAAGAAAAAAGTCAGCTTATTCTTAAAAAGCAACTTTTGGACCACCACAGCCATACTCTTCACATCCCTGTGTAACAAAGTTCCTGTATAGGTCTCAGCCCCCTTCCACTCAGAGGAAAGGGGAAAGCAAATTTCTGGTGAGTAAACTGTTACTTGTACCATTTTTCTGCTGTACCTCTGAGGATTTCCAGGCCCAGGAGCATGATCAGCACCTAATGAGGAAGGCACATCTACAGGACTGTCTCTGAAAGACAGGGAAGGGCAGAGGGGTTGTGACTTAGGGGTCAGCAGCTCCAACCTCTGTCATCTACCTGCTGGCACTCCATGATTTTTAATATTGTCTTTCACATTTGGAAGGGCCCCTGACAATCACCCAAAAAGTGATCTTACCATTATGTTTCAAATCCCTTTTTCCCACTCTCTTGCAAATCATTGCCAGGTTTGGGGTGGTTGTTGTGCTACAACCTACTGCTCTAACATCATCAGAGTGCTACAGGTGTTCCCTACCCCGGGTGTCATCTTGCAAAACATTTTAAGGATTATGCATAGCAGACCCCACTGTCTTGGTTTTCAGTGGGTTCTGTACAAAAGTATTCAGACCCATGGCTAGGTTCCAAGTAAAGTGTGCTAATAAAATGCAAAAGATGATTTCCTGAGCTCTGTATATATCATTCAACAACAACAACAAGAACAAAATTCAGGTCAAATATAAGCAATAAACTCTAGGACAAATTTAAGCAGTTTCCTTTTATTTGCTTCCATTTTATTGACAATGAACAACTCTTAGTGGGTAAACCTAAAAATATACCTCCAGTAACAATTGTTTTGCCTTGGGTATTTATGCAGCATTCCAACTACAGCATCTATGTAGCATTTCTTTTCCCCCACGCATACAAATACACACTCATACTTAATACATTAGCATTTCTACTATACATTTTTGCAGTGTATCCAGTTAAGCAAATTGCTCAATTAGCTGAATAGGGTTTTTTCTTTTCATTGTGAAAAGACAGAGTCTTACCGAATGGAACAGCATTCTCCGTAAGAGGTCAGTTGAGTATGATTTTTGGAATAAAGGAGAGAGGATGAGTGGGTTGTAAAAGATTTTTTTAATTGTTCACATTTTATTGCCTTTAAAAGCCAAAGAGAGAGGGCAAACCAACACACGTCCTGGTTCATGCTGGTATGTAACTGTAGTGTGTTGTAGAGAAAGCCCACCATACTTAGTGGAATTTTCCTGTTAGAGTGTGCGCCTCATGGACACAGAAAAGATTGTGGGACTGTCAAATACCGAGTGTCAGGGAATGGTATATCCTCTCGTTGGTAAAATAAGTCAGTTAATTTGGCAGGTAAGTATTAAGTAATCATATTGTCAGAACAAGGCAAGTGGCTAAGAAAAGAAGACAAAGACGAAAAGAAAAAAATATAAAGACGAGGAAATAGGAAGGAACCAGAGAGGAGAGGGGGAAGGGAGGGAATGCGTGAGTTGGATGGCCAAGCAATGAGAGAGTAAGCAATGATGATCACTCTGTTCTGGGTGGTTCCAGGTCACCTTGTCCGAGTGTCTCACGTTGGACTCCATTGCTGCTTTTCCATTTTTCTATCTTTCTTTTTCTGGGAGAATCTAAACATCACACAGGCTTTATTACCTATGGAATGTAATGGCTGAGAAACACTTAAACAAGTTAGATATCTTCTCACCCATGTTTTAGAAGATTTTTTCCCAGAAATTTTACCATTTTCATGGTCTCTATGGATTTTTATAATTTTTTGCCTACTCAAGTCTAAAAAAAATATCATTTTAATTTTTTTTAAGTAAATATTGTTCCATCTTGATTTGAGTTTTCCCTAACTTGGTTTCAACAGTGCAAAATTTCAAATAAGCCAAATGATTTTTTTTAAAATTTCATTATATTTTTCCTGAGGTAAAAATGTCTGATATTTGCCTAGGCAAAGTGTTGCATCACATACTCTATTTATGTTTCAGCATTGCAGTGACTTTTAAAAGCTCACAGCAGGAAATTAAGAAAAGCCTGAACTCATAATTATTAAATAATAATAAAAAATGTACTCTGCTAAGGTTGCATTTATTCAAAATTGTACAATTAATATATCCCCATGTTTCCATTAATATATATTCCGGTGAAGAAATTGATAGGAAATGTGGTCATGGCATGAACTTTACAGCAGATTTGAATAGTCTCTGCTGAGCAGAGTTTAATTGAGCAAAGCAGCTTGGATAAAGAGTACTGTACAAAAATGAGATTATCCATCATGCACCATGTAAATGATCAATATCTGGACCCTTCTTGTATTGACAGAGTTGGAAGGATTCTGCTTAACACAGCCAGGTATCACAGGCGATGGGGAATTTAAATGTTGCCTTCCCATGTGGGGCAAATCATTACACTCTTAAGCTTCCTCCAGCCTTTACCTTCCTTGCTGTGCAGATGAAAACACCTGCAGCTTCTAAAGGCAGCCCATGGCAACATCATGTAGGGCCCAGATTTCACTTGTTGCTCTGATCTGTCCTGGAGCTCAGCCATCACACAAGTAAAACCTTCCTTCACAAAACATTGGTGCAGAGCCTTAACACCATATGAGACACTGGTGGCAACATAATCTTCCTTGGTTTCTGCTTACAATGGTGAATTTGTGACGTCTGTTGTCATCTGTCTTCTCTCATCAACTGTAAGTTGTTAGTCCTTGCCTTTATGGTTCCTCAGCACGTTGCTCATCCTGTGCCACACAGGGTCTCTTACTTCATGATTAATTCCGACCTTCAGTCTGCCAGCAGCACTACCTGCCCACTTTGTCACCTCCAAAGCAAGTCCAAGTTTTACTCCTTGCTCGTAAAGAGCTTTTTCATTGGCTCCTGCAGAGTCACTGTGTTATTTGTCTCTATATTCCCCACAAAAGCTTTGCCAGAAGGGCCCACAAAGCACTGACCTAGGACAAGGACTCAGTACACCACAAGCTATGTGTTATGAATGCCATGCAACTCTTTTGTCTGTGACCATGTGTCTGTTTCAGACAATCCTGTTCTCACACTTTGACCCACTCCTAGACAGTCAGCTGCTCTGAAATTTAAATCCTCAGTGGACCCCTGGAGATGCTACTGCAAAAGACAGAGTGAACACCTAGAACCCAACTCTGTCTTCTGATCCATTCTCCATCATTTATCCTTCTCTACTGAGGACCATGGGGCAGGTAATGTCCCTGGATGAGCCAGTGCACAGGTCTCAAAAAACACCAGAGCTGAAGGAATAAGCGCTCAGACTCCAACATAATAGTGGGAAGCTTTAATTTTATTGTATTTTATTTTAAAACACATACCCAACCCTGTGAATTACTGGCAAGAAGCAAGGTTTAAAAGGCGAAAAAAGGTTTTCTTAAGCTTTTTACTTAAATTGTGTTTATTGTGCATGGGGATCAAATTCACGTAGTATTTATTTCTTGAAAGAACAGAGAAAAAAAACAAATGTGTTGCTGCTGTTGGAGACAAAGGATGAGATGTGCAGGGCTTCCAGAGCACTTGACAGAAGAAGTGTCTGATTCGAGTAAAATATAAGCAATAAACTCTAGGTCAGATTTAAGCAGTTTCGGTTTATTTACTTCCATTTTATTGACAGTGAACAACTCTTAGTGGGTAAACCTAAAAATATACCTCCAGTAACAATTGTTTTGCCTTGGGTATTTATGCAGCATTCCATGGGTATTTGCACAGGAAAAGGTGTCTGATTCAGGTCACACTGATTCTTTACACATTAGTGTACATCGTAACGTAACAAAGCCAACAGCTCATCTGCCTTCTCAAAGAGGAGGCAACAAAATGCCCCAATCCCCACCCAAAACTAAAAGCCTATTGCTAAATATTCCCAAATTCATGCCCGCAGACTAAATATTCAGGAGATAATAAGTGCAGCCCTGTTGCCATAGGAAAACATTCTGGCTATTCAAGTATCATGTGCAAGTGCCCCAGAAAAAGAAATTCTAATCATAATTTTATCTCTGATATTATGAAAATAACCAAAGGTTTCTTCTTTAAAGCTATGAAAAACAGCCAGCAAATATTTTATTTCACCAGTCTTCATTGACATTCTCTTGTCTGCAGCAATTCAGAATGCCGGCTACTGAAGCTCATCACTTTTTCTTTGCCTCCCTCAGTGCTGAGGAGATATTTATAACTGTTGCAGTCAGTCTTGAAGTAAGTATACAGCACAAGGGTGCTGCCTGTTACCAGTCAAGCAGAAGAAGACAAAGGCAAATAAAAAGCAACGAAAAGCCATGATATAGATATAGGGGAGATTGTGACTACCAGAGAGCGAATGGTTTTGTGATGGTAAGAACTGACTTAGAAGAATACACAGTATTAGTAATGGTTTTGTTGAAAAATCTCTTCCGACCATTAAAGTATTATGTTGTTCTTTATCACACTTTCCTTGCCTCTTCTTTTCTTTGCTGGTTGGTTGGGTTTTTTAATACTCTTTCTTTATATCTCCCCTACTGGATTGAATAGCGTTGAGCTGCCTTTGCCATACAAAATCACAGATCAGTAGATTTTTGTTTCATTCTAGACATAATTTGAGACAATCAAATTTGAATGGCAATTTTGTGTTCACATCTTTTATTTATTAAGGGTCTTCGAAATACAGGGAAAATGGAAAATACAAAACCCAGTATATGCAGGAAATGAGAATAAAAAAGTGGGGGGAAAGCAAGCACAAAAAAAGGAAAAAAAATTTAAATGTATTTTTCCCTTTGTTTTTTCTTCTATAAGATGAAAAGCTACTGAGCCATTCCCTTGTATGGATATGCTCAGTATGAGAGGCTGAAAGGATTCCAGCAGGACACCACTCACAGAGCTCTCACCATCTGTCCTGAGCAGCTCCAATTTAAATCACAGCAGCCTCAGGGTCCATGTACCCCTAGCCAGCATGCAGGGTGCCAGCTGAGAGGCACTGGAGTGCACCGGTGTGTCCTGTGTGGTTTGCATCCCAAGGAGAGGATGCTGGTGCAAACCAGCCACACCAGCCCTGTACCTGCAGCCCCTTGTCCCCCTTTTGCATCCTCTCAGCCAGGAGCTTGGATACCAGGATACAGGTGTAGATAACAACATGGCATCTCTGCTATCTCAAAAGCACAGGGGGAGAAGAATGTGGGACAGCACCTGAGCTGCTCCAAAGCCACAAGTTTTAATACTGGGCTAGGTGAGAATTTTTCCCAGGTAATAGGACTGGAAGCTGCCTCAGGCTACAGGGAAGGAAAAGGACACTCACTTTTCTTTGGACTTTGCCCAAAGAATTTATTTCATTATTTGACATTGATTTTGCTGGATAAATAATCAAAAGTCCCGGATCAGAACAGCAGATACATCTTCAGAAGTAGACTATGCTATGCCACCAGAATAAGCTGGGGAAAACTGTTGCATTTCATAACTGCTTTCTATTGCTAGCCCATCACTATAGTCCTGCATTAAAAAAAACCACTTCAAATGAAGGAAAGGGAAAATGTATTATTCTTTCTCTTGGCTAGATTGTCCTCCTTCCTTCCCTTCACAAGAAATATTTTTAATTTAAACATAAAAGCAAGTTATGGGTATTCCTGTGTTTGTAGAAACAGAAGTAAATTTTGCTGTAGGATAATCCTTACTTTTAAGTATATTTCAGTAGTGTTCACTTATATAATGACAGCCATGCATCCTGCATGCATGACTTAATTTGCTTGCCGTATCTTCTTGTCAGATGACCTCAAGGGCTGCAGAAAAGGTTCCCAAATTACATTTCCCTTTGCCATATTTTAGTATACAAGTAAACGTCCAATTTCTACACATTCTGAGCGCTGAGTTGCAGCCCCTGGGACTGCACCCTCCTTCAATCTGAAAATCAAGACCAAAAAGAAAGCCCATGCTGGAAGTTCCTTCAGTTAAGGCTTTATGCCTGAATCAGTAACCTGCTCAGTAGGCTTGCCAGCTTTTCCCAGTAGTAACTCTTCACATTACTTATTTGAGCTCAGTTTTTCTTCTGTAGCATTTGCAGAAGAAAAACATTCTGCAGTTTACCATTCTGGAAAGATATGATTGTTGTGTTGTCAATAACGGGGAGGATTACAGAGTAGGCGAATTTGTTACATATATGTATGGCCCATGAAATACACCCCTCTATGAATCTTTAAATTTATCAGCCTACAGTAATTGTTACTTACACTGCACCCACTTCAGCGTTCTTTCCTCTCTTCCTTTCCTCTGAAGAATAATTTGACAGTTGCATTCTTTGAGAAAGTTTAACTACAAAATTATTTCAATGTCTAACAGGGACACATGTATGCTAGTGTAAGTACAGTTAAGAAAATGTGGACAAATTTGATACCCTCTATTGGCAGTTAAGTTTCTTTCCTTTTGTTCCTTTTTACTCATAGCATTTTTTCCCATAAATTGCTAGGAAACACTAACAATTGGGTACTTAAGAAAAACAAAAGAAGCGACCAAGCTTAGGGGAGAAGAGTATCTGGTTACACTTCCCGTATCTGGGAGTTTCTCTCTGAGGGGCAGAGATACCAGGAGAATGTAATGCTTTAGGTTTTAGCTTTTATATTTTTAAAATTCTGTGCTGTTTTAGTGGGTAGTTTTATGTTTCATGTTAAGTGCTACTGAGTTCTCTTCACAGAGCAGATAGACAAAACAATTTCTACTCTAGCTCAATACCGTGGACAACTTTCAGGCCCAAGAACAAAACCAGCACTGAAGTGAGAAGAAAAAACCGGGAAGATGGAGCTTCATAACCTGAAGCCATGGTTGGACAATTGATTCTAATATGCCAGTGGACCAGAACTTATAAAAGTGTGGGACCTCGTGATCGGGCGCCCATTTTGTCACCATTTTGGGGCATCTTGGGTGTGGTCTGGCTGGGCTCTTGTGCTGCCCAGGTGTACCCGTTGAGGCCTTTTAATAAATATCTACTTTATCCTCTTGCTCTGTCTGGTCTCTGTTCCAGGTCAGCGCCCAGAGGACATCAAATTGAGCAGGTAAAGGCCAGGGCTGGGGAGGGTGCTGCTCTCTCTCTCTCAGCTTTAGAGGACAGTCGGAGCTGCTGCTTGGGGAAGGGAATTCGCTGCTGCTGCCAGAGCCCAGCTCGGTCCTGCTTCTTCTGCCGTGGGGTGAGCCTCTGCTCGTGAGAGCAGCCACTGAACTGGGACCTTATTAACACCTGTCTCACTAAAAGAGGGACCTATCCCCATCTGCCGGGATCGGCTGCCCCAGGGTTTGTGAAGCAAGGCCTGTCCTCCATCCCCTCCTGCCCGGGCAGAGCCGCCATCAGCGCCTGCCTCAGGGCCCGGCCACAGCGCCCCCTGCAGGCGCGGCGGAATCACCGCACCACCCTCCCTGCCGGGAGCCAGCAGCGCCCCTGCTGGCCGTGCCCGGAACTGCACCGAGGGGGAGGCGCCCGTGGCCTGGAAGGCCGGGACCGGGTCCCGGTTCCGTTTGTGTTAATGCCGTTGTTGTTGTTGTTTGCTTGCTTTATTATACACACTAGTGATGAACTGCTATTCTTATTCTCATATCTTTGCCCGAGAGCCCCTTAATTTCAAAATTATAATCATTCAGAGGGAGGGAGTTTACATTTTCCATTCCAAGGGAGGCTCCTGCCTCCCTTAGCAGACACCTGTCTTTCAAACCAAGACACCCTCATCCATATGAAAGCAAAAATTAGGATGTTTTGTACAGCTGAGATGGTCTGGAGAAACCTAAGGATGTGGTGGAAGGGGAAAAGACAGAAGTAATTAAACCCTCAGTCCCTACTGCAGACCCAGAGCTATCCCCACTAGCATTGTAAAATGGAATTTATAGCTAAAATCAGCAAAATAGATGCATGCATTAGGATCACAGGTGCTACTTCTCTGACAACCTATTATAAAGCTCCAACTGTGTCCAAAGTTATAAAGCAATTTCATAGTTACATTTATCAGGATGAAAAATGTGCAAATCCACTTCTCTAGGTTTTTTTCCTTGATGTGTCATTATTAAAAGATTCCTGCTGCACCTAGCAAGGCTTCCCCAGATCTTGATCCAGTGCTGCAGAGAATGGCAGATGTAGAGCCCACACACAGGAAAGAGGCACACAAGCCCTGCAGCAATGGGAAGGAGGAAGCTCCTGCCAGCCCCTAAGAGGGGAACAAGGCAGAGCACTTGTCCACACACCTCCCTGTGGTAAACAGAGGCCAAAGAAATCCCCATAAGTGCATGTAATTTTTTAATTTATTTTTTTTCATGCACAGAACATGATATAGAGGCCAAGAAAATAAAAGGACATTTTCAGTCGATATGATCTGAGAGTGAGGAGGGGAAAAGAAGGGTGTTTGGAAATGGTGAATAAGCAGCCTTCCAGGCTGACAGCCATACTGAGCCTCCAGCCAGGCAGGATGCAGAGTTGGAGAAACTGGAGAAGTCACAAATTCTCCACCTTATGGCATCAGTGCAATCAGTTAAGAGCAAAATTCAGTTGTTTCTGGGTACCTTTAGGGAAATGAAATCAGGGCTATTAAAATGATGTCACCAAAATCACATCATGCTTTACAGGTGCAAAGGAAACCTTTTGTACTGTACATGCAAACAGACAAGAGTGTCTTACCTACAGTTCATACACACAGTGTTTATAGAAATCAGTCTTTGCTGAAAACAACTAGAAGCTACTTACTCATGACCAAACAGGCTTGGCTTGCTCAAATGCCATTCTGAGAATCCAAACATGAGTTTTCTTCTAAATCACAGATTAATTATTTTGAAATTAAATGAAAATTTCAATAGCTGAGAAAATGAAGGAATCTGCTTTAGAGTATCTGCCCAAGCACACTGGAGGAAATTCCAGCAAAAGGGATAGGAATGTCCAGAAGGAGATGGGAACCATGCTTCTCAACCCTGCAAAAAAAAAAATAACCCTAGGGAATTTGCATGGCACATGAACAGGACAAACAGTCCAAAATTAAAATCAGGGTTTTGAAGACAGTTTTTGCAGGGCATAACCAGGAAAAGGCAAAAAATATATCTATAGCAGTCAGGACCCAGCAGGGGAAAGAAAAATGTCATGGGAATCAGAGCCCTAAGCAAGCTCTGAAAAGTTTGCTGCAACCTATGAAACCACAGAGGTGGCTGAAACTAGGCCTGAAGGCACGGTCTCACCTACAAGGATATTGTGAAAAATTGGAGATTGGTTTACAAATCTATTTTATCTCTATTTTGTTTTTCCCATTCACTTGATGTTTCTCTATTTCTTTATGTTACTTACTATATTTAAATATTATAATGGAGTCTGGATTTTAAAATTCTTTTTCTCCTCTTTAGAGAATTCACCATCAGGTACAGCCAGATCCACTTCAATGCCTTGAACCTCTCAGGGTCTCAAGTCCATACTGATAAGCAGCAATGGAGCCAAACCATGCTCAACATTTAGCTATTAAACTCAACTATTAAATTACAACACCAAAAAAATACATGTGGGTACCACCTTATGTTATATTTAACATAAAGGCCGAAATGTCTCTTGTGTTAGGATCTTCTGTCAGAAGAACAAGAGATGATGTATAGAAGACACAACTAAAATGAGCCAAGAAAAATTAGTGTCATTCTGCTGATCTCACCAGGTTGGGATAAGTGACCTGGGGACACTTATGGGGAGCAATGGGAGCTGGAGAGAAAACAGCAGTGATTGTCCCCTTCTTGTAGGTGAAGCTGCACCTCAAATCCTGTGCTCACTTTTGGGTAATTCCCTACAAGAAGAATATTGAGGTGCTGGAATGGGTCCAGAGAAGGACAGCAGAGCTGGTGAAGGGTCTGGAGCACAAGTCTAATGAGGAGCAGCTGAGGGAGCTGGGAGTGTTTAGTCTGGAGAAAAGAAGGCTCAGGGATGACCTTACTGCTGTCTATGAACTCCCAGAAAGGAGGCTGTGGTGAGGTGAGGGTCAGTGTCTTCTCCCATAACAAGTGACAAGAGGAAATTATCAAATGTTGCACCAGGGGAGATTTAGATTGGAGATTGGGAAAAACATATTCATAGAAAGCGTTGTTAAGCACTGAAATATGCTGCCCAGGTAAAGGCATCCACCATCCCTGGAGGTATTTACAAGACCTGTAGGTGTGGTGATGAGGACAGGGGCTGGTGGTGGACCTGGCAGTGTTAGCTTAATGGTTGGACTTGATGATCTTAAGGGTCTTTGCCAACATAAATTACTCTATTATTCCATTATGGCAAATGGTAGTGAAAAAAACGGGGCAGCAGAACTGATTGGGAGGTGCTGGGGAAGAGTTAATCAATTGCACACCACGGGCAAGGGTAGGGGCTCTGCCATGCACAGGTGCTCAAAGTACTCCATGGAGAAAAAGGCACATCCAGCCACAACTGATCCACTCTGAGCACTAAGGCATGAAAACATCTGGGCCCAGATTCTTTCCTGTGCCAACTCCACAATGATACCAGAAATTATGCAAGTTAAGATGCATGTCTCTTACGAAAATGATGCAATAATCAGTGTCTACAGTTCGATTATGAGATAATTAATTTTAATTGCATATTACATTCTCATTGAATTAAAAGATTTGAAGACTTTGACTATTTTTATATTCCCTTTGCAATACATTTTGTAGTCTGTGCTATTTAGAGACAGAAAATTGCAACTATTTTAAAAACACGACAATGACTTTCACCTCCCTGAGGGAAATCCTGAATTATTACCTTTGATGGCATCAGGGTTTCATCCTTATTCTGATAGAGAAAATAATTTGAGACCCATTCTTAGCTTTGCTTTCCACCTATTTTGAGAGCCTTGAGTTCCCAATGCTGAGGGGGAAATGCTCACCATTTGTTAGGTGAAAGAGGAGAAATTATGTTTGATTTTTTTTCTTCACTGGAAAATGTTGGAAATAAAAACTTCCTTTCTGCCACACCTACCTAGTGCCACCCAATCAGCAGGAGTGTTTCTGAAACCATGGTCAGCTCCATCCCAGGGAAATGGGATGGTGCCCTACCCCAGCTGCACTTTGCTGCTTCTACAGCTACTCCATTCCTGACCCCAGCTTGACTTTGCCAAGTGCAAGGGAGGGTGGCTGAGGTTGGACACTGCCCCATGCAGCAGAGACAGGTTTTGCCTGTTCTGATTTTCCATTTTTTAGCTCCTGCCAGCAGTGAAGCATTGAGCAAAACGTCCCTGCTCCAGCCCTAGACAATTCATTGTAATAAGTCACTGGCTGAATTGCACCTCATGGTCCCACTGTGAGCGAACAAATCACCAACTTCTCCAATTGTTCAAATACCTTCTCAAGGAGTTGCTGAATAAGTCATGCCAGTAATCTGCAGTTTGTCACTTCCCATCCAGCCGTTTGCAGCACATATTCAAGACCTGGCCTTTGAAACTGACTGAGTTCACAGGGATTTGGACACCTAGCCAGGAGGCTCTGTTTTTTCAAGGGACAAACTAAGAGCTTTCTGTATTGGCCTTCAGCTGTGAAAAGTTAGCATTTTCTGTGCCACAAGCATACCCAAAGAGAAAGGAGAAGGGACAGCAGATAGACCCTCACCATCCCTTTCCATGATGCAATGTGTACTCCATCTCCCAACCTGACCCTAGCATGCCTGCCTTTCCCAGTTGGATCTGAACACCCACACTCCCTGTCTGCAAGCTCTCAGGAGGCCAGCTTGGGCAGGCACCAGTGCTGTCTGTGGAGGTGTGGTGATGGGACACCTTCCCACAGGCAAGAGGGGACAGATCCTGTGAGCCCCAAATGTACAGAGTAGGAGGCGTCATGACTGTCTGACATGAAAAGCAAGATACCAAGGATGCGGAAAGGAAACCATAAAACCTGGGTTTTGAGGCATATCCCCACTTTTATGCTTAAATACATAACCTTGCCTATGCAGAGTGTTTTCTTCCAGCATCAATGTCCCCTTGTGCCCACCCTTTTGTACCAAGGAGGAGATTTATGCTACATCTTTCCTCAGATCCCAATATTTTAGACTCAAAGAATATGCGATGACAAGTTTTATACATACTTCTAAGATATTCCTTCCTTATGCCCCTTATATCTCTTTTCTTTCCCAGGCTTTCTTGCTCTTGCTTGTTTTACTGACACTGGAAGGTGTGAAGATATTGATTACACATCTCTTTCTGACACACCACAAAATATGCCATCTCCTGTCTCCACACTGGTGACTGGCTTACATGGCAGGTTTCTTGTCTAGGTAGAAAACACATCAACATTGCATTACATGCTGCTGTTGTTTTTAATAGAAATATTATTCAACTCACCCAAGTTTTCTTCAGGAGATTTTTTTCATCTCACTTAATGTTGAACCTTCTTGGATTTTGACAGGTACACAAAAGTTCCCAGAGGCTGCTGTTGCTCAGCTCACTGTGTTGGCTGTGTTAAAAGTCTTTTATCCTGAGATCAGTGGTCATGGGGAAGCGAGCAAGTGATTAAGTTCTGCAATGTACCTTGCAAGTAGGGACCAATCATTTCTTACTTAGCCATGTCTGGAGCCACTAAACTAAGGCTTATCCAGTTCGATAACTGGTGGAACAAAGGCTACTCTGTTTATATTTCACAGGGGGACTTTTTTCTTTTTTTTCATTTTTCCTTAAAGCACTGGAGCGTCTTGGAAGTGTGTTCCTACAATTCCTCTCCTGGTCCATCTCACAGAGCCATCCCAAAACTGCCAGGCACACACGTCTTCATATCCTACATATCGTCACTCAGAACATCCCAGAGTGAAACCAGGCTCTTAAACAATAGCAAGGGGGTTTCTATGCAATACAAAAATATATTAAAAATACATAATGTAACTTGTCTTAATATACTTTTCTGAGTCTAAAAATATGCCAGACCAAAAGAAACATATTTACATAAAAAGCAGACAAGGTCAAATAACAAAGAAAGCCCTTAATTAGTTGTAATCAACTTTAATTTGCATACCGTATATAATTCCTAAATGATTGTTAATAATAACTTTATATAATGGACTTCCAATTTTCATGAAAATGGCACATTTTGATAAGCAGACACAAAACCCTAGTACTAATAAGGTTTAATTTGCATACATTAGACTGATTATCCAAACAAAAGGATTACAGTATTACTTCTCCATACCTTTATGTCCTTATTATGCACATTTATTAACTTCACAAAAGCTAGCTGTTAGTGACAAACAATAGCCGTGGCTGGAAGAGAAATCTACAGTATGAATAAAGTGCATTTTAATGCTAAGGAGCAAAGTTTATACTGCATAAATGTTTTGTTTAACTCTTTCTTTTGCAAAAGGCATTTATTGCTTAGTACAGCAGGCACTATTAGATGGATAAATCACTTTTTTGTTACGAGATTTTTTTTTTCTTTTGGTAAAGGGTAGATTTTCTCAAAAAAATTATGACCTGCTCATGCTCACAGTTTCCCAATGCTAAGTTAAAAAACCTGGATGGTGCTTGAACATGTAGAGAAAAGTGTTTACAATCACAGGATTAAGCTGTTAACTCATGTGATTCCAGGGCACCGTGTTAATAAATATATTGCCACAAGCTTCGTTTTCACAGCATAAATAATAATACAGGTGGCAATAGCTATTCCTAAGGGTATTACATATACCCTGCAATTAAAGTGTGAGCAAGGGGGAGGGAAAAAAAAAATCATTAGTAGATCTGGTATCTGAAGCAAATGATGCTCACAAGGGGCTGAGAAGAGAGCCAATAGTTGTGAAGCTTAAACTGAAAGCCACCCTGGAGCTCCCTCGGAGCTGTGACACGGGGCTGTGCTGATGTGAGTGGTGACGGGGATGTGAGGGGAGGATGTCATCCCTGCCGCGTTTTGTGCCCTTCTGGTGCAATGTGCCGCCTTCAAACAGAAATGCTGCTTTTGGAGATTTGTTGTCAGCATGTTGTGATACTCCATGGAGCAGCTGGCTTTTCAGAGGGAGTTGCTACCGCTGTTGTCAACCTTGACTTCTCTGGGATAAATTATTTCTTGCACAGTCTTTGACCAAGGTCTCCATGTCTACATGCAACTATTTTGTTTAACACATATAAGCCATACAAAGCAGTTTTCAACCTTATCCAGGAGCCTTCCAGATGATTCCTTGAATATGCAATGAGCATCTGGCAAGGTTACCAAGTATGGGCAACATACCTTTTTCCTGAATAATTTCCATCCAACAATTTTGCAAAGGGCTGTGGAAACTGCTGTGACTTTTTCTTCACCTGTGCAGCTCAAAGTCACTGACTTCCAACTCAATGCTGGTTGGTGCCACAGGGTCAGAGCCCAGGGTCTTCCCCCCATCAGGAGCCCAAGGATTTCACGGGGAAGCTGGGAAAGAATAAAGGCCTTGTGATGCAGCTGAGGGTCTCTAACTGTGAATTTATTGGTCTGAAAACAATGAAATACTGTGAAAAATAGCTGTGAAAAACACATTTCAGGGGATATGAAATACACAAGAACATTAAAATCTAAGTAGAATCTTAGATCAGCTTTTTGCCATAAATATACTTGGAATTAATTATGATATTTACAGTATTTGAGCTCTCCTATAAAGATACTGATATTTTGAAAGGTATCCAATATGCTTTTCTTCCAAGGAGACCCCAGAAAAAATGGATGGCCAAGGACAAGTCTCTAGAGCCATGTTCCTGGACCTTCTGAATCAACTTCAATTTATTCTTAAATACACAGAATAAACATGCCCAGAAGATACAGCAAAGTCCATTCTGTGTCCAAAGTGACAGCCACCAAATTCTACTGATATCCACATGTTTTGTTTCCTGAAAGAACTGATGAAAACAAGAGTTTTCATGGCATCCTACATCATTTAGGCATTCCTAAAGAATTCCCAGGTCATGAAGCATATTGAGTTCATGAAGCATATGGAGTTCTGCATAGCTCTTAGGTAAGTCAAAGAGCTTACAGTGACAGAAAATGGATTTTTTTTCAACCAGAACGTGAATGCAAACCTGATTTGCTTTTTTCAACCAAATCATAGATTTGTTTCCATTGAATCATACAGGGTTTGATCTGGCCTCACTTCTCTAAGTGATGATCCTTACACACAACTCCATTATGTTGCCTTTGGACCCAGAGTTCACTTGCCAGCCTGTAAATGAGAAGGTTCCTAAGTCCCTACTGTTGTATTCACATTCTTCTTCTTCATAGCACTTCATGGTTCTCCCTGGACACCTGTTTCTCTTGTTTTCTTTTGCAAAAATGGGGTAAAGCACACATAATGCCTTCTGTCTAGCTCTGCTCCCTGCCTGATCACCAGTTTGTCTTCCTGCTACATACTGCAGGAAAAAAAAAAAAAAACAAAACAACAAAGGTTTCTGTCTGCCATTCTGCAGGTCAGAATCCACCTGTTTTGAAGGTCTTGAATACCCATTGAATTTTTTGTTAACCCCGCCCCCCCCAAAAAAATAAAATAAAATGGAGCCCTTTTATGGGATAAGGAATTAAAGTGAGTGTAAATAATGGCCCGTTTATTCTCACCTTTGCATTCAGAGAAGGAGGACATGTGCTGCTCCTCTTCTGAGTGATGGGTCCACAGGAAACCTCTGGCACAGAAAGTTTTAAAAATCAGAAGCCATGTTCAGTTTTAGAAACCTCATGGGCATCCAGAGCCCTTCAGACATTTTGGTAATATTAGAAAACAAACAAAACAAAACCTGAAACAGAATAAAGCCAAACCATCCCTTCTAGTTCTTGTTCAAAGAGAAGAAAACTGAGATTTTCTCCAGCACTTCTATACAAAACAGATGATAGCACATCCTCTGCTGAAGGAAGCAACCAGGCTTCTCAAGTAGCCCCTGACTCACCTTAGAGCCCAACCAAAGTCTTTATCAATTGCCTGGGATTTTAACACAAAGGCCATCATACAAATGTGCTTTCACTCATGAGAAAACCCCATTTACTGGTGGAATGAAAGGTTCTGTGTTAGGGTTACAAAGCAGGAACAATAATTTAGTTAAATCCAGCGTCTTTTGTTTAAAATCAGTTTTCTATGGCTCCATAATATTATTTTTAAATTTCAAGAATGGAAATAATAGGGGAGTTCTTTAAGTGACAAGCTTTTTTCAAGGTTTGATTAAAAGCTAAAAAAACAAGAAAGTACATTGATTCCAAACAATAACTTAAACCCAGTGGCTTCAAGATTTTATAATCCATTCATATGAATCGAAATATTTCTCTATAGAAGTTTCTAAGAATTGTATATTAAGGGGAAATCTTAAAACATATACTCCTTTATTTTATTTTATTTTTGAATTGAAAACTTAAAATCAGCAATCCAACCAAGTTGCAGTTGTTGGAATTGCTGAGCCAGTTTACACGCAAATTGATTTTTTTCCCCCAATAAGATAAAACTCCTTAGAATTTGGAAGGAAGAAGTCTGCTCCCTAGTTAAAGTTAATATTTTTCTACAATGTCATACACACCCAAGGCCCCAGCTATCCATGTTCTTTGGGAGCATAACTAGAGTTAGCACAGACACTTGTAAGAATATCAATTCTTAATTATTTTTCAGAGCAGCAGCTTTTCCTCATTTTTGTCTTCCCACTTAAATCTCCTTGACAAATATAATCTGTGCCCGATTTGGGGGCCTTGGTAGAAACTCTTGTGTCTGTTCACCCCTACACTTTCCTTTGCTGTGTTATCGAGGGGTTGTCCTCAGTGCTGTTTGGGTGTCTCTGGTCTGTGTTGCTGTCAGTGGTGTAAACCTGGGAGACAGCAAGTTCATTCATACCTCAGCACTCACACAACACAGTTGGTATCCATAACACATCCCCTTCCTACAGAGCACGACAGAGCACTCTGAATCTTGCACTAAAGGAGATGCAGAATGTTAAACAGATAAACATGGATGCTGTATCAGAAGAGATCCTTTTACAATCTGAGCAGCATTCAGCCTTGACTGATAGCAGGAATGCTCTGTATAAAGGGGCCAACACCAAAAAGAGCCACGAGGAGCACTGACAGCCACTGAAGAAATTTCTCCATACATCCATGGGCATCAGCCTGTTCCCAGGAAAAATGCCCATCCCTTTCTGTGAAATGCAGATTTTTCTTTACCAAAAGCATTTTTTTTTAAATCTCTATGAGATAGTGGCACCCCTAAATGACAGCCAGATGCAATGGTGCCCACAGATGTAGAAAATAGTAATAATAAATATGGTTTTAAGGTTAGATTTTTTGAGTGGAATGGTCCAACCAAGCTTCACAGACAGTTTGCTCTCTCTTCCCTGTGTTATTCTATTTCACTTCAGCCATGCTGGATTAAAACACCCTGATCTTATGGATAACATCTCCTGAGCAATGGAATGCCAGACCAGCACCAACTCATGCCCTTCCCCGGATCATTCCGATTCCTGCTCTGCCCCTGTGCGGCTGCATTTACTGAAATAGAACACAGCACCACATGAAGGTCACACCGGAGATAGTCAAAGAGGGTGCAACATTGTCCTTTGCTCGTCGAACGCTCATTTGAATTTTTAATGGCTTTGCTGTTCGGCTGCGTTCACACCCCCTCTGCAGTGAGCTGAGCGCTCGAGTCTCAGTGGTCCGAGTGCGGAGAGAGCCCGGGCCGAGGGTCGCCCCCGGGCCGAGGGTCGCCCCCGGGCCGAGGGTCGCCCCCGGAGGGGCTGGGGGAGCCCAGCTGGTGCATTCACGCACACAGACACTCACTCCCTATTTGCACAACCGGGGTGCTGCTGGCGCAACAGGCGGGCACAGCAGTCGATACCAGGAGGTTTATTTGCCCAAGCAGAGCTCAACAACAGAAACCATTTGCAGGCAAGCCCTTCTGTTATTCATTTAAAGGAACCACTGGAGCATTTTAGATAAGTACATTTGAGAAAACAATGTTCTTGCTCATGGATATTCCACGAGCAGGAGAAGAGAATACGTTTGACAAATAAATTATTTGTTATGAAGCCTTTGCTCAGTTCTAGTCAGCACATACAAAAGAAAATAACGCAGAAGGTATAACATTAAATAAGCCTGTGATCATATTTTTAATTTTTTTAGACCACTGCACCTTAATGCATTAATAATTTCACTGAGTTTCTAAGGCTTACTGTGAGAAAGCTACTTGGGATTTTATCCATGAGTTTTCTACGGTCAGAAGATTCATATTTCACTCCATCACCCAACCTCCTGTAAGATGCAGTCATAGGGGCTGTAGCATGCAGAGCTCCCCCTGTTCTTCTTATATTTAGGTGAAAATGTGTCTCCCAGAAAAGGAGCAGTCTTGATTTAAATCCACACAGTGCTAGGAAATCCATCCCTTTGCCAAAACATCACTGTAGTCACAGGGACAGTCAGAGCTTGTGGAGGTTTGGAAAGGCTGAGATCCTGGAAAAAGGACGTACATGGAAATGGGAGGGAGAGGACAAAATGTCAAAGGCAGGAGCCTCCTGAGTAAATCTAAAAGACTAGAAAAAGCCTTTGAGGACCCAAAATGACAGTGGAATGGGATGGGATGGGATGGGATGGGATGGGATGGGAAGCTGGCAAAGTAGAGAGAGACAGTATTGATGGCATCCCAGTCTCAACCAGCAAACTGCCAGCCCTGACAGCGTTTCACAAAGCCAAGCACTTAGGAACAAAAAACCAAACCAAACGAAAAAGAGAGCTGTGATGTACCGAAAAGGTCAGTGACCTGGGGATGATGGCATGCCAGCAAAGGACACACACACCTTTGTGCCCAAAGGCAAACCTGAGGCACAAATGAGAGGAAGGCACATGAGAGGAATGGTCTCCGAGAGGGAGAGCTGGTTGTGGAGGGGTTGTACCACCAAGCTGTGTGCCCAGATCCGTTTTTTCAAATGATTCCCAGGAGTACTGGTTTGGTGACTAGGCTCAAGGAAAAANAGAGCTTGTGGAGGTTTGGAAAGGCTGAGATCCTGGAAAAAGGACGTACATGGAAATGGGAGGGAGAGGACAAAATGTCAAAGGCAGGAGGCTCCTGAGTAAATCTAAAAGACTAGAAAAAGCCTTTGAGGACCCAAAATGACAGTGGAATGGGATGGGATGGGATGGGATGGGATGGGATGGGATGGGATGGGATGGGAAGCTGGCAAAGTAGAGAGAGACAGTATTGATGGCATCCCAGTCTCAACCAGCAAACTGCCAGCCCTGACAGCGTTTCACAAAGCCAAGCACTTAGGAACAAAAAACCAAACCAAACGAAAAAGAGAGAAGTGATGTACCGAAAAGGTCAGTGACCTGGGGATGATGGCATGCCAGCAAAGGACACACACACCTTTGTGCCCAAAGGCAAACCTGAGGCACAAATGAGAGGAAGGCACATGAGAGGAATGGTCTCCGAGAGGGAGAGCTGGTTGTGGAGGGGTTGTACCACCAAGCTGTGTGCCCAGATCCGTTTTTTCAAATGATTCCCAGGAGTACTGGTTTGGTGACTAGGCTCAAGGAAAAAGTAAGTTAAATACAGTGACTAAATCTAACAGAGTTGTGGTATGTGACAGGATTACTCAGAGACATCACAGCAAACCTGTTCTGCCTCATGGCCGTGCAAAAGGAGGGCCAACCCAAAAATGAGCTGGGAATGCTTCTGGAGCATGGACCAGAGGAGAAGTTTTGTGTTACCAGATACGGGAAAACAGCAGAAAAGAAGAAGAGACATGTTCACCTAAATTAACTGCTGTCCTCTGTCTGTAGGGAAACCAATTTTAACAGAAGAGCAAATTAATTAAAAAATTATGACAACTGAATAAAAAATAATTGAGAAATTACTTTTTAAAAATTACATCTGTGGAATGTGGCCCAAATTTTAACCTACACATAGACATGGGCTAAATCTGAAGTTTATGAATAATTATTCTGGAGTCACCACCACTGCTGATGCCAACTATTACTGAAATTGCTCCCTGAGCTTGCACTGAAACCAAAGTCAGCAACAAAAGCTGGGTCTGCTGTCACGGGCAGAAAAGAGCAGCACTGCAAGTCACCAGACAGTCCAGCTAACTGTGACCTGCACTGACACCTGGTGCACAGGGCTCTCCCAAATCACCTTGTGGGAAGGTGCTGCAGCCTCACGTCCAGGGGAATAGGCTGCAAACCGGCAAAAATGGTGATGTGAGTCCAAAAAAGGCAGTACTTGCAAAATGGGTTTTTCTCTTGGATGTGAATTCAAATGTGCTGAAGTCCAACATCATTCTGCAAAGAGATTTTGGTGCAGTGCCCTCGTGATAGCTGCTGGGTATGGATTACCCAATGTTTAAATTGTCAATCTGCAGTGATGGGATAATAGTTATCTTACCTGAAATGAGGAGGTTGTTAAGCCATTGAACCCTGAGGTGTATTCAGGTGACTAGAGACTTGTCAAAGCCCCAGAGGACACAAAGAGATGCTGGTTGTCCCCCAGCTGTCTGATCACGGCTATAGGGGATGTGCAGCTGTTCTGAGATCCCACATGACTGTCTGTAGGGTATTTGCCAAATTTAAGTGTTTCACAACAGAAGAATTCTTCTAGCAGAAGAATTGAGCAGTTCTGGTGGTTGCAATCAAGGGGAACCACCCATCTCCACAGTTCAGGGCTGAACTGTGCAAAGTCAAGGCTGTGCCCAGAAAAGGTTTCAGAACAGTACTCTCCATAAAGCTGAAAAATATATCGTGAATATGGATTGAGATAAAACGCTGTGAGGCTCACAAGGGGAATCATCTGCCAGTTCATGACATCAAAACGGCATCGCACATTTCTCCACTGCCGGGTACCAAGGCATCCCGCCTTCCCTAACGCCCAGCTGTACTGCTTTTGTTCGCAGGACCATAGTCCTGAACACTTGGCTAGGGGAGAGAGAGGGCTGTGCTGGAGGGAGGAATGAAACTAAATCACATCTCTTGAAGACCAATGGTCTCCCGTGTTTCACTCTCCTGCACGCTCGGGTGTGGGGCGCTTCAGACTGACGTTCTCTGCAGCTGACTCTGGGTTACCCAGGAGCGGCGGCTCCCGCAGCACAGAGCCAAGGGCAGCGTGGGGCCGGGGCGCCAAGCACGTCGAGGAACCGGGAGGAAACGACAGCGGAGAGCTGAGAGGGCAGGCAGAGGAAAAACAGTTTCTCTACCTCCCTACAGACAGCATCTACACAAGCCTTTCTTTTTCCGGATAAAGTAGACAGTGATAAATCAAATTGCGATATCTATAGTAGATAGTGATAAATCAGGATTTCAAATAGTTGTTATCGTTTTCTTCTCCATTTCAAAGAGAGTAAAAAATAAACAACAACCAGCTTGTGTAAAAGCCTGGGGATGGGCTGCTCCCGCCGCTGCGGCTCCACCCATGCGCAGGGCTGGTAGGGAGCGGGAACCCACCGGAGGGGTTCCCGACTTCAGCAGCTTGCAACGAGGGTTGCGGCATGCACCGAGGACGGGATGGGTACCAGCTGCCCGCGGACTAAAAGCTGCCGTGTGTTCAGACCATGGGTCACAACGCTGTGTCGCCGGTGGCCGCCGCAGTGAGGACAAATCCTCCGCAGCCGAGGCGGACTCTGTTACCTGTGAGGTGAACACAATTTCTCAGCTAGTGTTGAACCGATCCTGCACATTTCCAACCACAACGTCTGAAACGGAGCTTAGCCCTGTCCTCGCCCAAAGATCAAACACCTTTCCCCAAGCCTGACAGCGAACTGCCATTTTGTAGCCACGTCCCCTCGCAAGGATGGTTTCGGGGGGGAGCGGTCCCAACGACAGGGCTCTGTGTAACGCGAAAGAAAGATGAACAGGGAAAGACAGCAACAAGCTCGAACCCCATTGCAAACGCCGTCCCCGGGCCGCCTGGCAGGTCCGGGAGGAGGATGCGCGCTAGCGCTGCCGCCGCCCCGGGCAGCCGTCGGGCGGTGGTCCCGCGGCACCCGCGGTCTCCCTGCCCCGCTGCGCGGCCCGGCGGAGCAGCGCGGAGAGCCGCGGCTCTGCCGCACGCTTCGAAGAGAAGCGGGGAGGGCGTCGCCGCCATCGGGGCCGCCCGCTCGGAGGGGAGACGGCGAGGGGCACTCCGGGCCGGGCCGGGCCGAAGGGTCCCAGGGCAGTGCGTGCCGGGGCGCACCGCCCTCCCCCTGCGCTGGGAATGGGTGGTTTGCAGAGAGGGCGGGTGGTCGGCAG
Organism: Polioptila caerulea; assembly: GCA_013397295.1. Taxonomy (NCBI): domain Eukaryota; kingdom Metazoa; phylum Chordata; class Aves; order Passeriformes; family Certhiidae; genus Polioptila; species Polioptila caerulea. The sequence goes on from VYXF01007242.1 coordinate 473,059, forward strand.
CGCCGGTCCCGGCGCCGTCAGCGCTCCGACCGCTCCTTCCCGGCAGGGCCCAGGGAGCCGGGCGCGGGGAGGTGCGGAGGCCGCCCCCTGGGGAAAAACTCATCGCGGAAGCCCCGGGTGCGAGGAGCCGGAGCGGATATTGTTCTAGCAGCGGCAGTCGAGGGTGTTAATGTTGGCTGGCTGGAGTGAAAAGAGGCAAATATTTCCGTTTGTGCCCTCCTGCCTCTCTCAGCACCGGCTGTCAGTTCCCGGGCTTGTTATCCGCGCAAGGTATCAGTTTGTTTGGCTGAGCTCAGCAAGGTTTTCTTCTCCGAGCAGAACTATAATTGCTATAATTCTACTGTATCATTTGGATCATTGCAGTATTGTTGTTTTCTCTCTCTCGTTCTCTCCATGTAACACTGCCATAACGCGCTCCAGTGTTAAATTAGCGGGTTGCAGGGGGAAGGGAATAAAAGAAGGCAAAGGAGAGACCATAAATGACTAAAAGTTTATTTTAAAAAATAAATAAAGCAACAAAGTGGCTTGGCAGAGGAGAGCTCGCATCGCAAAGCATTTTTGCCTGCGAACGGGAGTACTGCGGGCCCGCCCCGCGCCTTGGGCCGGCGGGGGCCGCGTTTCCAGCGGCAAGGTCTGCCGAGGCGCCGGGAAGCGGGGCATGGGAGGCCTCCCGGCCAGACCCGGGCACGGAGGGGCGAGGGACCGGGGCAGGAAAGGAGCGAAAACAAAGTGCAGACGGCTGGAAGGCCACAGCCTGCGCTCCGCCCGTCCCCGACAGCCTCGAGCTCCCTCCCGCCGCAGCCCCCGCTCGCACCACTGGAAGCCACCGGAGGGTTCTCGGCGCCGCTGAAGCCCTCGCAGATGCCGCGCCGAAGGTCCCCCGTGCCCTCGGCTGTCGCCTGTGCCGCGGCGGGTTC
>VYXF01007242.1:483664-491164 GCA_013397295.1 Polioptila caerulea
CAAGGATATTCCCACTGAATGCAACAGAACTATGCATGCCCAGAGTCGGGAGGGGGGAGAAAATCTGGAATTTTGGGGACCGCTTGGCCGGCCCCGCACCTTTGGGGTCACAAAAGTTGCTCTGCGCCCGCCCTTTCGTTCTCCTCGAGGTGAACTTCCGTTTCTTCCCTCTTCTTTATTACCACCCGTGTGGTTTTCTTCCTCTTTTTTTTTTCCCCTTCTCTCTTTTTTTTTTTTTTTTTTGGGTGCAGCACTCCCGTCTGCCTCTTCCCCGGAGCAGGGGCCGAAATGCAGGAAGCCCCCGGCCGCACTCCCCGCGCCCCTTCCCCGGCCGCGATGACTCCCGGTTTCCCTCGACCAAACCCCGGGCCCCGGACGGGCCGTCGGAGCGCTGGGGTGTGGGGTTTTTTGGGGTGATGTGGTCTAATCGCGGCAGCGCTCCACAACGGTGGGCCGGGGCCGGAGTAGAGCCCATGGGCACAGCCGGGGGACTCGGCTCCGCGGGGCGACCCCGGCTCCGGGAAGCGCCGCTGGAGCGAGCGCCACGCGTGGGAGCCGGGCGCGACCCTTCCCCGCAGCTCCCCCCTCCACTCACGGCATTTCATATCCCACACCTCCAACCCCGCCCGCCCCCAGCCGTATTTCTGGGTTCTAAAAACCCACCAGAGGCGCGAAAAAAAAATTTATGGGAAAAATAAGGCTTGTTCCTTGGACGTTATTAACAGTGCAGCCTGAAATATACATTTTTGCCTCAAAGAAAAGGGAATCATTATCAAGCCATTAGGCATTAAGAAATGTCATTCAGTCATTTTTATTCATTCTGCTGAAATCTTCGTAAAAGCCCGAATCATACTTCTGCAAGCAGCAATTTTGTTAATCCAGGGGGTTATTACTCTGGTCCCTTATTAGGATCTATACTGCTGCCAAGCAATCCTATAACCTTCTCAAAAGAAGTTTACCTCCGTGTTATAAAACCAGTAGTGGTATTTATACTGTGCAATAATTAGTGTATTACCTGAATCCACTAACAGGTTCATTTTATCTCCGCACAAAACCCCTAGTCTGCTTATAGAAAGCTTGTGCCTCCTTTGGTGCTGTTAAAGTGGTGAAAGAGTGAATGAAGGCTGGTAGCACTTTCTCCTTTCGCCGTGCCTTAATTCCCATCTCTTTTTGCTCTCATCCAATTAGTGCAGTGTATTAAGCGGTTTATCATCTCATAGTCAGCTATTGAGAGAAACAAGGCGAACACTTTGCAATAGAGCCTGCTCTCCTTTGACACCCTCAGGTACTTACATATTCCACTGTGCTATGAATAATAGAGGAAGAATAGAGCGCTAATTCCCTCATCAAAGAATGCCTTGTCTGCTGCTTTGCTCAACAACACCATTCTGATCAAAAGAAAAGCAATAAAGCTTAGCATAACAAAACGAAACCTACTTATTAGCTTAGTGGTTAAATTAATGCAGAGCCGCTGCTATTCAAAACCAAGGTTTGAAAACAGCCTCCAACAACCTGATAATGCTGCCTTCGGGATGAAGGAATTTTAATCTGAAATTTGAAGCTGGCACAGATGAGTTAATCTATTAAACTGCTATAAGGAGGGTGCGGGAGAACTATTCAATTAAGGCACATTTAAGGTGCCCTGCAGAAGACGGGGCTGGATTCGAAGGGGAAGATGTGCTCTGCTTCGGCCTTAGAAAGCTGCCTTTGGCGGCGAAAAGAGGGATTTTGGCACAGCAGCAACCGTGTTTGCAGATGGGAATTCTTTTTCATATCGCATATGTCATCAGCGAAACCTGGCCACCGGCTCCATATATCAACACTCCTCTTCCCCAACTGCAAATAAATACAAATAAACACAAACCTTAATTTTAACAGCACGGGATGGGGGAGGGGGATACGAGGAGGAAAAGGAAGGGAAGCCGATTCAGGCCAGACCAGCCTCAGAATGCAAACCTCCGAACTTCAGTCTTTCCCAAATTATTTACAGTGCGGCATTTACGAGCTCCATTTAATATTAAACGCTATGAAGATGATTTTGCGTTTCCCAGCCTTTCTGAGGGGCCAAGACGAGGCACGGTGCCCAGAGCTGATTAGAGAGGGAGAGGGGAGGGGAAAAAAAATCCGGTTTACTCCTTGCCAAGACTTCAGCTCTGATCTGACCAGCTTTGCTGAGAGGAATCAAAAAAAGCCTCCATTCGGGGTAAAAGCCCTCATTTCCCATCGTCAGCCCCCCCGGAGTGTGGCTGGCTGGGGTGGCAGGAGCTCCGGGGCTGTGCCACTCACGGCTCCTCCGCCGCGCTGTGTGGGGGGAACAGCCCTCGCAGGGCCACTCTGTGCTGCTGCACCCTACACAGTCATTCCACAACACTCTCATTTAATCTAAACATCCCTAAACTTGCAAATTAACAGGCTCTTCAGCTGTAATTATACAGATACATACAAGTGCCACAGGGTCAGGTTATGCCATATCTATCCATTTTATTTGTATACCTAATGTTTGGAGGAGAAGGTCACACTTTTCACTTTCCTAAGGCATTCTACCCAGTTAATATCAGTAATATCTTCATAATCCTAATTGGGCTGGACACAAAAAAAGCTAAAAATCCCTGCATGAAATTACAAAAACCCAGGATCTTTTTAAGTTCTGCAACTTCAGTACGTCATCTTGGCAGCAACACCTTCTTTCCAAGACAAAGAGTCCAAATAAAGTCTGTTTTACAGTATTAACCCAATTAAACACACTGGGAAGGATCGACAGCTCACCAGGGTGGGACAACACCCGCACAACACCAGAGACTGCACAGGTTCCATTTCTCACCGTAGTGATTCCAAGTGAGCAGAAATGAAAGGGTGTAGTTCCAAAAGTTGCTAAGAAGATGACAGTGTATTTAGGCATACTCACACTGACACTACCCATACTGATACACAGCCTCTTCCAAATGCCACTCTGGGGACAAATGAATGTCGTAAAATACTCTGAACACAAACAGACCTGTGCATCCCTACAATGCCCAACATGCTCATGCTGACCCTCTTACTTTTTCTTCAAGCTCCCTTTGTTAATGGCTGTTCATGCTAAAAACAGACACACAAGCAATTCTGTAAGACCAGGAAAAGTCCACAGCAATACAACCTAGCATGGACTATTTTCAACCATCATATCACAGAATCAAATTCTCTTTTACTAGAAAACTTTATTTTTTTGTCCTTCAAGTGTGAAAAAACTTTACATTTTATACTGTTTAAAATTTAAAAGCAATTTTTAATAACCTTACATTAATATATCACATTGCAAACTTAACGGTGAACAGAGTACAATATTTTGTGTACAAAAGCATGTACCCAAATTTATTCTCTTGTCATATCTACTTGTCATTTTATTAGAAATAAATGAAAAAATACAATTTGTTTGTAAAAACTGTAAAGCCTTCAACACAGTAATTATTACAGAACAGTAACTATGATTTGCTGCTTTCCAATGGTTACAATGCCATCCCAAAAATATTTTTCCCTATCGATTGCTTACTTTCAAATACTTTGAAATGAAACGCATTTATATCCTCTGTGTGTGTGAAACGTGTTTTGTTCATGTGCACGTCTTTACATCCATACAGAAATGTTCAACGTGGCAAAACACTGTGCTTAAAGATGCTTGGAAAGACTCCTAATAAAAAGATGGTCCCTATTTTTAGCACCTCCAGGTTTCAGTCGTTCTTTAATGAATTTCAAAGTAAAGCGTCCCTACCTCTGTTCAGAAGGTAATAGGACATTTAAATGCATTTAGGTTTAGTATTGTTTTTAATTGGTATGTTTATGATCAGGAAGAAGATAAACCGTGAAAAGGCAAAACATTAGTGCTCCTACTGAGACCTCTACTAACCTCTCTTCCTGAGAGCACCTCTAGTAAATACCCTGGAGCAAAGTCTAGGATCACTTACATTCCAGCAACTCTCACTGGGAATTATCCAATTAAAGCAGCAATTCCCCCACCCCCTTTTCCCTCATAGGTCTAAATACACAACAAAAAATATTGCAAAAATCAACTACTCCATATTTTAATAACCCTGGTTTCTCAATGAAGAAAAGAAAGGAAGATAAAAACACCTTAAATACTTCATATCCACGAGAATCATACATCCTGTTTTCATCTCCCATTTTTCCTCCTCCAAAGAGACAAGATTATTAAAACATCATTGTACACACTGAAATAGAGTATTGCTGAAGAGATCATTACTGATAAACAAGGGACTAGCCTCCCTCCATTTTTAATCAATCACTGTCTTTCATTACTGGACTCTCCCACAGATCTTCCTATACTGACGGTGAAGAGTTTGCCAAGGTTCACTTCTGAGTAGCCACTCATGGACAGGCATTTGTCTACAGTGCTCTTCAGTCTTTTGTAGGCCTCAGAGATTTCCCTCCTGAGTGGCTTCTTCTTCAAATACTCTAGAAGAACAAAGGGGAAAAACAAAAAAAACAGAGATGGATTAAATGACCACAAAAAGACAGGATTTTTGCATTCATTAGACTGTGAATCAAGGTATTTTAAAACAAGGTGAATGTTGTAGTTAGCAAAGAGCACATTTGTGGCAAGCTCTCCCACATTCTGCTGCATTCCCTGCATGAGCTGCTGAGGGGCCATGGTGAACCTTGGCCATGGAGCCAAGGCTGAAGCTCCCTAAACCCCACCAGCACAGGAGCAGAAAACTGGCAAGAGCCAGTTCTGTCATCTAGCTGGAGTGAAATGGGGGTTCACTAAGTCACAGCAGAGAAAGTCAGCAATAGCTGGGCTGGCTCTGAAAGGATCTCATTTAAAAGGGGCAGGTGCCTCAACTTAATGAGAACTACCCAGAGTCCCCAGGGGTCAGAAGTAGGGAGATCATTCTGCCTCAGAGTGGCTTCAGAAGTGAAGGAGATCACAATTCATGTCCCTCATCCCTGCTGGCACTGGCACAATCTGGGACAGTCATGTGTTCTCAAATGCCACTGACATGCAGGATGGGAATGCAATCCTTAGCACTACAGAGGCAGTGCAAGGAAAAGGCAAGCACAGACAAGGGGGATTCCATGGTACTTTATCCTAAAATGGAGAGAAGATGCTCAGTATCTCAACCAGGAGATGTCAGCTTCACCTGACACATGAATGAAGAGGCTCCCAAATGCTAGGTAAGAGATGTCTGGAGGTCAAGACATTTACTCTTATGTGTGTGCAAAGTCATGAGCATGAGTCTGTACATATTTCAGCACCAAAGACCAAGCTGTTCTATTTCTGTTGGGGTTTTTTTTGGTAAAATTTTATGACACTAAAACAAACCCACCCAAGGTATTTTGTTTGGGTGATTGTCCAGCTTTTCCTTTACAAAAGCTGTGGACAAAGACTAAAAGAGCAAATATTCCACTACTCTATTATACAGCAATGCCAAGTGGGTGGAGATCTGATGCAGTTGTGCTCCTACTTTCCAACCAAGTCCACATTCTAGAAACAACAGCTCCTACCCAAAAGCCTGTGCCTGCAGTTACACCTTGGAACACTGGAGAGCACATACACTGCAAAACAAGGTGTCCTCCCAGGCAGCTTCCCTGCTTTGAGACTGGAGGGACTCCAGGTCCAGCAGAACTAGGAGAGCACAGCACAGGTACTGACAGGTCAAGATTTGAGTCCACTGAGGTGCAGGGTGAAGCATGTGTCTTGTGAGCAACCAGCACCATCCTTCTATTGCTCATTAGCTTTGCCTGAAAGCTGCTGCCCCACTTCCCCCTGACACCTTCACAACCCTCCTTGTCCTTTGAATACGTAACAAAGGACCCTCTATCCCCTCTCAAACAGCTTTTACTCTACAGCACAAGGTGAAAAATCAATTGTCTCTAAAAACAGTGGAGTTTATCTAAGAGAAGGTTTTTGGGGAGAGGGACACTGGGTTTTTTTTTTGCATCTATCTGTATGAGGGATGAAATTACTCATTTCTGTCTATGTGATGCAACTGAGATGAAGGTGTCCCATCAGACACAGCTTCATCTCAGCAGCCAAGTCAAGGACTGCTACATGAAGAGATAGCAGGGATAGGAGGCATGGTGACAAAAAAAGCTATTACAATTTTGAGGTTTGTGAATTTCTCCTCCCCAAGGATTTGCAAATACTTCTGCAGAGCCTCAGATGTAGTATGAGCTCAGCAGATTAGCTCTGGATACAAACACCAATGTTTTACTGAGAAATTGCCACCTGCTTAGCTTTTCTATGTAATTCACAAAGTTCCACTGAAGTCAACTGCTTTGCATGAAGCTATCAATGCTTTAAAAATTAAATTAAAATTTAAATTAACGATGCCTGAGTAAGTGAATACATTGATTAAAAGCATTTGATAAGCACCTTTCATGCATTGTTGTGAAGAAGTTATGTACTGGGCTGTCACATTCAGTTTTGTGTCTGGGCAGTCAGCAAACAGAGGAAGGTGCCTTGTTGAAGATACCACATTTTTACTGTTACACAGACAGTAATGGCTTAAAGTCTATTAGCAGAATTGAATTTTCCTTAAAGTACAACTCCAATACAATAAAAGCTTGATTATGTGAATCTGCTCATTAAAAGGCTGAAGTCACTATGGCATAAACATATTTAACAATTCTAAAAGTAATTAGATATAGGGTTAAATTAAATCTTGAAAATTGTTTCAACCACATCCATAAAACACCAATTCCACTTTGCCAAAAATTGAGCTTTCACTTGTTTATGTATTTTCAAGATTAATGATACAGTAAGTGGGTTCACTTGCAACTGCTCACGTTAGCCAAATGATGCTCTTTATACCAAGGAACTGTGGAAAATACCATCCTTACACCTCAAAACTAGGCCAAAATAGTTTAAAGCTTCCTGGAGCTCAGGAGGAACCAAGGTGAAATACATCAATGTGAACAGCTGGCCCATGTGAACAGAGCAGGAAAGCACATTAATCATTAGAACATTGAGGCAAACAATACACCAGGGCCGAAAGTAGGAACAGAAATACAGGCCCATGTACAGCTCCAATTCAGGCTTCAGGGCTCCAGCCATCCCACTAACAGAGCTCCCAGCTCCCCTCAACTTTAAATCCAAACTCCAATTACACAATAACCTTTCTGACAGTATGCTTCAAACATTTCTTAGATGCAATTATCCTTGTAAAGGCAGGTAGGAAAGGGTGGACTGAAAAAAACAGAGAAATATGAGGGGCCTCGTTGAAGTAATGAGGCCAATTTTAAGTTTCAATTATAAGAGAATGGGAGCTGGGAGCTCTGGGAGGAGAGGCAGGCAGAGCTGTGTCTGCAGCACCATGCATTTGAATGACACAAGTGCATCTGATGACTGGGGAGAAGAGATTTAAAGAACTGTAGTAATACAGAGCAGGGGAAGATGAGAGAGGACACAGCTCCTGATGTGTTTACCTCCTTTGCTGATGGGATATTGACTTTTCCCACCAGGTTGGTTAGAAAGGGGACTATTTACGCTGCCACACAGCAGAG
>VYXF01007242.1:496164-543664 GCA_013397295.1 Polioptila caerulea
ACAGCCAGACAGGCTATGAGAATCAAATCCCTCCCACACACAGCACAAATCATAGCTGAATAATGCCCGTAAATTAATATTTTTGCTAGAGTTGGGATTTTCAAGCACTGTCTTTAGGGTCAAAATCTGATCCCAATCTTCCACAGCTTTACACAGCTTTAGCTTATGCAGTGGCCCTGCAAAGAATTTTCTGGGATTTTTTTTCTATAGTTAAATTTGATTCTTAATATAGTGCTAGAGGCAGTAATCCAAAATGTTTAAATATTTACACAGACAGATTCAGAGAAACTTCCTTATCAGAACAGCAAATACTGCTCCCATGCACTTTTTTTTTTTTAATAGTAATTCCCCAACAAAATGTACAGGTTTTGGTCTTTTTATATATATATATTTTAACTACACNCCACTCCCTTTTTTTTTTTTTTTTTTTTTTTTTTAATAGTAATTCCCCAACAAAATGTACAGGTTTTGGTCTTTTTATATATATATATTTTAACTACACTCTTTTTCCAGTTTGACCTAGCAGTTAGAAGTGGTAATGAAGAATGAACCCACCAGCCCTTCAGACCAGATAATCCTCAACAAAATACCAGAAGTAACTGGATTACCACCAGCAGTTAAGAAACAACTTACACTTGAACAACTGCCATGTATGACTATAAAGCAAGTATAGCATGGAATATAAATGTAACTTCAGTCTTAGCTTTCCTCATTTTTAAGTTGTCTAACTCTCAGATTTATAGTTTAACTTGGTTTTAATAGAGTTCTCCAACTTTGAAATTGAAGAACTTAAATGAAAAAAACAGAGATAAAGAAAGTGAAATGGGCAAAAGCTGAAATGCTTGCAATACTTTCACAATAACATGTAGGCTTCTTTACAGAAAGGGAGTTTTTAGAGAGGCTCTGAAAATCATTCTGTATGTTTTGTTGCCTGCTCTGAAGGGTTCGATCTTGGGCACTAAGACAAAAATGACTGAGCAGAGAAGCAATTTGCCAGAGAATTGTAATCTGGAACTTCTGGCAGACCAAACCACACGGATCACTTATACTGAAAAGCAAGTGCTTTCAAAATTTCAAATTACTCCATTAATATTACTAAGAGTACATATACTTAAGGCTGAAAATTCAAAGGTGAAACATTAGTATGTACTTATAAACAGCTGCCTTCAATATAAAGCCAGTATCTTGTTATAAGCTATTCTTTGGTGCACCACTCAAACTGAAAAGAAGTGGATGAGGGTCAAGCTCCAGCTTAACTAGTCCTTATTTAAACTGTGTTCAGTTCAACTTAGTGTTTACTCCTCAAGGAGCCCTAATAGTCACCCCAATTAATTTTCCTTCTTGAAAAAACAAATAGCTGATTTCACAGCCAAAAATGCCATTTTGTTTTAATACTTTTAAAGCACTTTGTAGGCATCTCAATCCTTACCTTCACATTTTCTTCTTAGAAAGCTTGCCTCATGTTTAATATTTTCTGGGAAACTGAATAATAAGGTTGAGATCTGCAAAAAAATGGGTGTTTTTTTGTTCCATTCAAGAGTCAATTCCCTCCATCTCCCTTGGCTGCTAAAGATATTAGCAGTGAAATTGCTGCACTGAGTATGCTTCCTGTATTGTTTCCTGTAGGTGGCTCTTTAGTGAGGAATTCCAAAGCACTTAACCAAGTGCATGTGACAATTTTAAATGTTGTATCTCCAAAATACAGACCAAGAAAAGAGAAAAACTTTGTGCCAGGTGTATAAATAACTACAAAAAACCCCACCCCAATGGATTAAAGTTTCTCTCCCATCAGCAAAAATATTAAATGCAGAAATACACTGTGACTAAATTCCAGAGGTTTCTATTTTCTTCTGTTCTTAATTCATCTAACTGTTTTTCTGCATTCACTACATGTAAGACTTGACTTCAGTGGACACACTTTCTACAGGTCTTTCTGAGAAATCATTTACATACAGAGGCTATTCAAATGCATGTAATTGAATTCTGCAAGTTTCCTTGTAGACAGGTCTGTTGATGTGAAATGAAAAAAACAAGGAAACTAGCACAATAACCCCTGCAAAACAGAAATTCTACTTTAAAAAGGAAAGAGAAAAAACCAAAAGAAAAAAAGAGGATCTTTTAAATTTAGATATAATTATAATTACCTTCAGTATTAAGTGTTTCTCATGGAGTAGCATTCCATTTTTATCTTGAGAACTCATCTAGCGCTCACCTTGCTTTTTAAATCACTATTATTAAGGTTACCTATATAATAAATGGTGTATGTGTCTGTATCACTTTTCAGCCACCTTGCCTGGTGGACATAGTTTTACTTCCCTGAGGGAGATGGTCCTGCTTTTTTTCCCCTGAACTTCAGGGACAAGCACCCTTCTTCACTTTTGCAGTCATTCATTTTCCATAACAATCATTCAAAGGTATTCTCTTTCACAAGGTATTTACCCAGCATGGACACAGCTCTGATAAAAAAACACTGGAGAGAACAGTTCCTCTGGCTCACAGGTATTAGTCTTAGCAGTAACAACTGTAAGTGACCCATTTGCAACACCAAGAGGCTCCCTTGACAGAAAACTCCAAGAGTTTACAACATTTCTACTGTTAAAGCAGCAAACCCTCAATGGCTAAAATGCCACCAGGAGGGAAATGCCCATTTTTAAGAAGGGACACTAAAACCACCTAACTGTGACAAGTGTGCACTTCCACACTGCCACCTGTTGGGAGATTTAAAAGAACTTCATAAATATTAGTGAATTCTAGTGGAAGGTGTTCCCATTAGACATGGGACTCCTGTCCCTTAGAAAAAGAACAACTTGTGGATCGAGGGGAAGAATTTCAAAGGTGTACCACCAGTGCTGCATACCTAATGCCTAAATATATTTCCTCACCTTCGCCAGGGACCACTGCAGTGCTACCACACTTAGCAGGCTACAAGGACTAAGTCCTTTGAAAGCTGGGTATGTTATTTAGATGCCTAAGGCAAGGCTGAAATTCACAGCTGAATCAGCTCTTTCACTGTCCCACAAGAGTTGCCCGGGGCTGTAATCTGCAGTCCTGCACTCCACAGTGGTGCTACCCAGTGACAGATGCAGAAGGCTGCTTCCCTGTTAGACATGACCAGAACATAATACAGCACAACATACATTTTTAAGGGATGCAAGCAAGTGAAACAAGTATTCAGGCTGCGTGGGTATTATATTATTCATAAAAAAAGACTCGGCCAGAGGTGAGTAAAATATCCTTGCTCTTTTAATTCCCACCACCCATAAATAATCTTCCTGTTTGTGTTTTATTGGAAAACAACTGATTTAAAAGTCACCAGGTGCTATAATCCCCACTTCACAACTGCCATCTGTCCTGCAGTGGGAGTAACAGACCCCTTCATTCACAAGCAAAGGCAGCAGAATAAAGAGGAAGAGGAGGAGTTGAAGGGGAAGAGAGTGAGAAAGCGGATAAATTCCGTTTGTGCTATTAAAAAAAAATAGAAAAGTGAACTCAGTGGTTGAAAAGTGAAGATAAAAAGATGAAAACAGTAATCTTGCTACAGAAACCAGAGAATTATGTTCTTGCTCTACCCCTCTTTTTTCTTTTTTTTTTTTTTCTTTCACACCGTACAAACTGTAGCACCCTGAACAACTTCACTCCCCTGCTATTTCCAGCACTTTAGAGAAACTTTTCAACATTTCTGTTCGACACATATTTTCAGCAGTGAGGTGAAAACAATAAGTAAACAGGTAGTGAAGGGCTATTTAGAGAGCTGGTCAGTCACAGTAATAATAACAACGCAAAAAGAAAAAACCCCACACAGCACAGAACATCTATCCTATGCGCTGTAGCCACAGACAACACATGACCTCTGACAAACAGTTTTCAGAGTAATTTTAATGCTACTCTGGATTTAACTTGACTAACTGGTAGCAATTGAGCACATCTTTTTTTGTGGCAGCAGTTATCTAAAATGCTACAATAACAGCATCAAAAGTAGAATGGTGGAAGATTGGTTTTCCATTGTGCTGCTGAACTGGCATAATGCCCACTTTAAAAGCAATTCGCTGCTCATCACTGAAATCTGGCAGACACGACACTAAATGCCTCGAGGAAAAAAAAAAGGGTCTTGAGAAGGGGGAACCACTCCAACCACCAAGCAAAGAAAAAGAAGACTGAAAAAAAAAAAAGGGAAGAAAGAAAGCAAAGAATGATGAATCTATGTAAGAAGAGAAAATTGCAAAAATAAAAAGTTTAGCACTGCATGCAGACTCAACAGGCACTACTTAATTTGCCTGAAGATTTTATCGCAGGCTTGCATTAGTAATATCAGAGCAAAACAAAAGCAAATATATATTTATGTCTGTCTATTGTTCTGATGAAGTGAAAACGTACTGAGTTACGTCAATCATTTGTCAAACACATCTTCCTAGTTTTATTTACCACTAAATATAATGAGTAAATATGTGATAATAAAACTCTTCTTTTTATACGGACATATACAATTTTTTCCCACAACTAAATACAGGTAATGATTTAGGAAGCTTTCAAAATGTCTTTTTACTGTCAATAAAACTAATTCTATTCCCATTTTCATGTGAAAAAAGGGCTTTACAAATGAAAACTCAAATTAAAATTCTGATTATAGTGTAGTGTGACAACACCTGTATTTATAATTTTACTGTCAGCTAGCTTGTAGTGTTTAACAATAGCTTGAAGCAGAAAAGTAATTGGAATTTGTCTGTAACATGCCAGATGACGACACTGGGCACTTTGCTGTGCTAAAGCAAATTTGGTTCGATGACAAAATGACCTTAGAAGGATCGGACTGCACCCACCATCATCCACAAGGTTAAATGAAGCTATCCCTTACCCAGGGACAAAATCTAACTATGGCAAACCAAAGAGCTGAGCAGTAGCTGCAGAATCCAGGGTACCCCAGGAGCAGGCTGGCCTTCCTGGCCAGGCATCTCTCAGGTCCCTCCCTGCAACATTCACCTCCCAGCAGCTCTTCCAAAATGGTGCATGACTCCAATATCAGCACCAATATAATTCAGAAACACGGGACAGAAAGGAAGCAAAGGACACCAGGGTGGGAGGAGATGCTAACACAAGTGCTGCAGTTCTGTGGACCTCTGTGGGAATGAAAAAGGAAGCCTACAACAAAAACGTGCAATGCCACTGTGAACAGGGAAGTATCCCGTGTCCCCTGTTTTCCTATCTCCCACACACATACATGTACTGGCTGGTCTATGCTGACAGGACATGTCAAAATTAGGACACAAACACATACCCTTTTAAAGAAAAAGGTAAAAAAAAAAGGCAAAAAAATCACTTTTCAATCTGAAGATTTCAAAACTTAAACACATGCCACTCTCCACACACAACTTGTCTTACTGAAGTCGACAAATTAAAAGCCCATGTTTTTCATTATGCTGAAGACAGAATAAAAATAAAGAAAAGGAAGCCACATAAGAAAGAAAAACAGAATGACAGTGATGTTTTAGTTTACACTAGATATGGCAACACATACAAACTGTCAAAACTATGGAGTGAAAAAAGCTGTTATCAAGCAACTGTCAAGAGAGTCCTCTGAGATTTGGAAATCTTGTGTTTATTGTAACTACTGCACATTACACAAAGAAAGAAACATCCCTCTTCTTACCATTGCTGCTAAATATCATGCAAGAGAACCCAGACTTCTCCCTCACTGTTTAGATTAATTTTTTTTTCTTGTGCAATTCTGTGCTTGACAGCACAGGGCCCCTCCTTTTTCAGGTTTTTCTTGTTTGGTCAAAGTTCAGAGAGAAACTTGAGGTTATATAAAACATTATTTCATTTTTAAGAACTGTCAACACCCATTTTATGTTGTTAACTTGTTGTCCATCATTTAAGAGTAGAACTGTTGACACCAAAATACACAGAGTAAGAATTTCTCTCTTAAAACATGTACATAGAAAGAGCAAAGATAATGGAAACAGCTATTTTACTAGACATTCTAACAATTCTTTTTCATGTATTTTAACATAGTGACTAGAAATGAGTCAGTTAACTGGCAGCAAGCTACAATATTCAAAGGTTTAGTCTGAATGTATTAATGCAGATTTTAAACTGCACTTTCTGATTATAAGAAAACAACTACCCCTGAGAGAGAAATCCCCAGAATCTACAGGCTTTCAACAGAGTGCTTCAAAGCACTATTTTGAGTGACAGCTTCTATGATAATTTCTAAACCAGTAGCAACACTTCAACCACGCTGATACCTGGTTAAAAACTTGTGACCAAAAAACAGATTGCTTTTTGCTTATTACTCACTGTGAAATCGCATTTATTATAATTTCTACACTTTAGGTTTGCGTAAAAATCATCTTTATTCTGAATCACCAGTTTTACAGAACAAACATCTGATGAGGTCCCAAGATTTAGCCTGAAGTTCTTGAGAAACAATGAAGCCTTGAATGCGTTTGACAATGCATGCTTTTACAGAATTTTGACTGCATTGGGTCTGGGGAGGAAAATGTCGAACCCAAAACCTCAATAAAGGAAGACTCAAATATATTTGAGCAAATGATCGGTTGCCCCTATGAAGTCAATGAGCCCACAGAAAGTACAGTAATTTTAAATGTCTCGAAACTGATGTTATTTAATTCTGAATTTGTTAGAGATATCACATCATATCTGTAGATCTTCCTGTGAGCTGACCAAAAGTCACCCACAGCGGCCACCGCTCTGCAGACAACAAACACCACCTGGGAATTGTTGTTCCACATCCCTGAGCACAGACTCTGATACAGCCCAACTGCTCAAACTCATAGGGATATCTTCACATTTTTGCATATATCGATTAATTTTTTTTAAGTCTAAGAGCACTTCTTCAAATGTCATAATATTTATGATCATTAGATAAGAATACTTGAACAAGAATTCAGCCTGACACATTATATTCCCCACAACTACCATGACCACTTAGGTATAATTTTATCTCCAAATATTGGTTAACCTCATATAACACAATGACTAACATATTATCTCAATGTAAAATATAAAATAAATGACTGAGAAGCTTAACAATAACGACTCTTTCCCACAAAAAACTGCATTGTTAGTGCATTATTTCCTAGCTTTGACTCTCAAGTACTTCCTCCTCCTGGCTCATAAGAGTTTTAAAGTACCATAACAATTACTGCATAAACAGCTGCAGCTATATGTCCATTTAACACAGTCTTTTGAAAAATATATATTAATTCCCTAATAAAGCTTACACACACATGCTCACACAAAACATAAGAAATAAAAGAGTGCTCTGATCCTCAGAAATTTAATGACATGAAATAAAGCTATTTTCAAGACTGGCAGAGTAACACTGTATAGATATGATCCATATGCTAAAAGTGTATTCAAGCACTTACTGCTCCATAAATAGAAACAGTTCTTGTCAGTGAACTGCAGCAAAAAAAGAATGACTATATGGAAGGTTTGGTGCAGAGCAAGGGTGAATCGTTGAACTGGTCCTGGGCTTCCACTATGATTAGATTTGGGATTATTAAAGTTTGTAAGAAATAATGAAGATAGCCTGACTCATCAAGGTCTTTTCATCTTATCCAGTCTATGAAATATCCTTTGGAAGTTCAAAAAAGCACTCTGAAAGCTGTATTTTAAAAAAGCCAAGTCTGACTGAAAACCTCATCTGCCAAATCCTCTCCTTCTTCATATACACTTCTAAGGGTTAGGAGACAGAGGAAAAAAAAGGATGAGAGAAAAAGAGAGGGTCATTATAACTGAAATCCAACACATTGAAGTTGGCATCATCAAAATAAAGAGCTCCTCCCATTAATCATGAAATTTAGAGTACTGGAACATCTACCAGACCTATTTTATTGAACAGGAAAATTCAGTACCAGAATATTGTTAAATTGAGTTAGCATTATCAGTGGAAAAAATATGCTCTATTTCCTATTATTTATGAAGCCCTGTTCTTTTCTTTCTTACCAATTACATTCCCTATCATTTCCAAAATATACAAACTCTTTTCAATCAACAGATTTCTTTATTACAGCGTACTGCATGCTTGTTACTGCCTCTTTTCTATATTGAACCCTTGATTGGACAAGCATTTCAAATTTAACATGGACTGTGATTGCACACATCAAACAAATTAAAGCTGCCAATCTCTTTTTGGAGGATATCCTTTATACATACTATCACAGAAGAGTACCCCAAGTATATTTGCTTAGAAGAAATGGGGAAGGAGGAAATATTATTACAGCAGAGTAATTTATTTCCCCAAGATGTGTAACTGGCCCTGCATCCTCTTTTTCCACTTTTCCAGTGAATTATTTTATAACAGAAAAACATACTTAGTGAATTTCTCAGTGTCTTTTTACAATCACCAGTCTTTTTTTCCTTTTGGAAAATAGCTAATCATCTTGCAAAAATGAGATGGCAGTAAGAGGTGAATGACCCAGTACCCCTGAAACTGATTTTTCTTAGGTTAAGCAGCTGTAAGCCCAGATAAAACAGCTCTTTGTAGAGTAACAGATCTAAAATGCCTTGGGTTATGCAAGTCTGTTCAAAATGAGACTCAGCTTGGCAGAGCTTTTGACTCTACAAGCAGGCAACCAGCGACAGGATGAGAGAACAGTCTTAAGCTGCACCAGGGGAGGTTTAGGCTGGACATTAGGAGGAATTTCTTCACAGAAAAGGTGATTAGACAGTGGAGCAGGATGCTCAGGGAGGTGGTGGAATCACCATCCCTGGAGGTGTTTAAGAAACAACTGGACATGGCACTCAGTGCTATGGTTTAGTTGAGAAGGTGGTGTTTGGTCAAAGGTTGGACTTGATCTTCTTGGAAGTCTTTTCCAACCTTAATGATTCTATGATCCCACAAAGATGAAAACACTGGGAAGCATTTGCTTGAAAGAGGCAGTTCAGAGATGCATTGGTTTAAAATCAAGGTCAAGTGGGAACAAGCCTAAAAACAGAAAAGCAGATAAACAGAAAGCCCCAGCAGTATCAAAAAACAGAACTGAGCAAAGTCAAGACAATCGAGACAAACCAAGAAATGTACAAAACCCACAGAATAAATTAGAAAAAAATTTAATTAAGATACCTGCTAGCAATGCTTGCCTAAAAGCATTCACAGTTATTTGCACTTATTAAAGCTTAATATAAATTTCTCTTCTGCAAATGCTCATGAAACTGATATATATGCTTATCTGGGAGACACTATCAGTTTCCTGCTTTATCTGAATCATCAGGGAAACATAAAAATGACAGACTATTCATGCTGCTTTTACAGCTGCTGAGCACTGAATCTTCATTCAGAAGATCAAGATGCTACACTCAGCTTTGCCACCACGTTGCATCATACCAGACCAGTTGCTGAATTCAGGCTTCACTTTTTGTCTGCAGAACAGGTTGGATAGCACCTCCTCCTCAGACCTACTGCTTCTCTGGCATTACAAATTCTATAGGCAGGAATGGCCTTAAAGATTGCCTATTTGTGGTGCACCAGACCTCTAGATAGCAGCAGAATACAAATAATAACTAATGATGTGAAACCAGTCTTCTGAGAGATGAGGTGAATGATTTACCACACTTCCAATTTTTGTTTCAGAGATTCTTCTGCTGGCATCTGTATTTTTCATGGCATAAAATATTCCTCTTCAACTGCTGAAGATGCTCAAGTCACATGAGGCAAGAGTTGCTACAAGTCACGTGAGGCACTTCAACAGTTTGAATACTATTTAAATTTGGGCAATGTTCATTCTCATCAAAAGCTCACAAGTCTTCAAGGGTGAAAGCTCTACTCTAGTCTCTCAGAGACAGAGAAAAGTATACAATGGAAGACCTGGATTTGGAAACTAAGAACCCACATCTCTAGTTAGAAAAGGTTTTTGCTGAAATTGATTAATTCAGTTTTGATAGCAATAGTGCAACCAGGTATCTATCACGATAGAAGTCACCTGCACATTTCAAATGAGATGTGCAAAACAAAGATAAAACCAAAATAAAGATTAAAAGCCTGCTAAGTTTCTTAAAATTTGAATTAGAAACCTTAAAATGAAATTTAATGAAGAATCTGCTGCTCTACCTTGCTTTCACTTGACACAGAATTTACACCAACAATGTACTGAATGACTAGGTGGTGCTGTGACTATCATTAAAAAGACAAAACAGTGAAGATTTACTGCAAAAGCCTAAAAAAATCTCTAAGCATTGAGCACTACCTCATTTAGTGAGTGACACGTGGGTTTCTGCCTACCACGGGCAGTCTTGGCACTCCCCACCTGCACACAGCTGAACACCACCAGCCACACCCCAACAGGGCACTCACTCCCTTCTGGGACAAGAGAACCACTCCTCATGGTACAGCCTTCTTCACCACAGGCAGCAAAACCAACCCCTGAGAGGGTACAGCCACACTGGCTAAGGCCTAACCTGCACACTCAAAAAGCATGGCAGGAAAACTCAGTCTGAGGGAGATTGAGATGTTAATGCTGGAAGTTTCCAGCTGCCACCTTTTACTGCAACTACACCTTCAGTGAGACACCACTCTGCAGACAATGAAATGGCCAGGATGCAGTAGGGCACACACCATGAACGTCATCACTGATACATGGGAAGGAAGAACCTAAGGGTTAAGCTGAAAGTAAAGGTTCAGTGAAGATAATTTGTTAGAGAACACCCTTTTAACTGAGTTTTGCTCTGAGGCTTGGAAGATGTAAACAAACATGCTAGTGAAAAACAAATGTGCCTAGTGACATTGTCTCTGCTAATACAAACACAGATTTTTTCATGAGACTAAACTGTGAAGGTCTTTTGACAATACCAATATATATATTCACAGCTATAATGGTTTTTAGAACACATAATTCACTACACAATCACAGGTTCAGGTGACTAAACACTCCACAATTTAGATGGTAGGAACTGAGCAGGAAAATGAACTTTGGAGCACGTTTAGACAAATCTATTGCTCTGCAGATGACAGATCCCAATTCTTCTTAGCAGTGCTTTGGATTTGTGACACTGAAGAAAATAAAATTTCTGTGTTTAATTGCAAACTTTATGTGAAGATAACAATTAGAATTTCATCCTCACAGGAAACTAGTATTGCTGAAATGAAATTTGTCTAAACAGAAGAAACACTGAAATTATTTAAAAATACACAAATATATAGAACCATTGAATTTAGAAACAAACACGAACACTCCACGCCAATGAAAAAGCCTCAGAATCAATGCTGAGAACTGGCTAATATAGTTATTTAGATTTTAGTAAGTATTATGGCATTAGTTTGATACTGCTGGCAACTGCTTCCCAAAATTCACATTAAGTTTCTAGAAATTCTAAGTATTCTACACAGGGATTCTCAGGTACTGTGCTTACACTACGTTAGTGAAAGTCCTATATTCAAAATTATCATTCAGACACCTGAACCACAAATGTGAACCTAAACTGGTCAGAAAAGACACAGAGAGAGAGGTGCATTCCATAAAGACAGCAGTGTGAGGGACACTTTGATCAAAGTTTTGCTCAAGGCATTTAATATATCCATTTAAAATGGACATCATTCCTTTGTCCTGAGAACACCTTTCTGACATTGAGCTGCATAAGGAAGTTCTTTTTTATGTTAAGAAATAGCTTACACTACTGTACCAGCTAGTGCTCTTTTAATTATTAACTCTGTTTCTGCAAATGATTGTAAGTTCATCCACCTCATCTTCTCGACCGTTTCTTAACCAATCAGACTTTACAATAGGAAAACCCCAAAAAAAGATTGCAAAGATGCCAGTAAACAGCATCCAGGTACATCACATATGGCACTGATACCATCTATTCTGAGAACAAATTTATATGAAATAGCTAAGTAAAGATTTTGCGTGCAACTAGACTTGAAGGCCGATGACAAAGCTGTAAAATCCACGGAGACAACTGACAGATAACCACAAAAACCCACTGCAGACACTGAAGTTACTCAGGAGAACTGGAAACATCTTGCAACTGCTGCTGTAGGGACCACAAAAAGGCTACAGCTGCTTTGGACACATATGTAAAAACATGTATAAGGTGAACTGTCTTTGCAAAGCAGTATTCTATAATAACCTCTCTTCACTTTTATTTCTTGGTCATGGGTCTCTGGGAAGAACAAAACTAAACATTTTTGAGAGTTTAACTGTTATCTTTTAGCCACAGAAGCCGCTGCAGTGTCTTTTCTTCAAAAGGCATAAAAATGTTTACTTACTCAAATCAAAAGAAAAATGCTAACTACAGCTGATTTTAAACTGTTGAGAGTTGGCATGAAACTGATTCTGAACATGTTATCACAGGAAACATTTGCTTCAGATCCAGCTGGCTACTGGTAAATCAAAGGGCAAGCTAACAGGCTGGAACTCCAGCCTCACCCAGTGCTGGTGCCATCCACATCCAGACCCAGGGACTGATGTCTTCACTCTTCCCAGATTAGCAGCTGCTATCTGGATACTGAGGTGTATCTACTGCTTTCCCAAAGGATTTCTAGAAAGGGAAATAGTCATACACAGAATGACACAGCACTGTAAAATATTTTCAAAATGATGGAATAAGTAATAATTTTTTCAGTGCATAGATTACATTAAAAGCCCATACAACATTTTTCAAAAATAATACAAGAATCCCTGTTGAAAGCTACTGTGTAAATACTATTCTTTTGCATTAAGCTATGCACAAACCGGAAAAATTTATTATGAAATGTGAATTTAACCACTCTGCGAACACCCAATATTCACAATGTTAACTTCCAGGACGCTTACATCTTAGCAAGTACAGGGAAATCACAGCTTTATTTTTCAAAGATAATGGTCTGGAGAGGGATAGAGGGAGTTTGTGTAAAAATTTATTCTGTCGGCATTTCTATTGACTTTCAACTAGAAGATTCTATGCAGCTTCTCATACATTATAAGAAGGTGCCAGTTAATAAAACAGAAGAAAAAGCTTTAAGAAGCATATTTTATTACTGTCAACACTGCAGGAAAACACTGTAATCTGACAACCCGGCAGGAACAACTTTGTAACAATGCACTGCCATATCTGGGGCCCCATCCCTGGCAGCGTTCAAGGCCAGGCTGGATGGGGACCTGAGCAACCTGATCATCCCTGCCCATGCTGGGGACATGGTGAAACAAGGTGATCTTTAGGGTCCCTTCCAGCCCAAGCCCTTCTGTGATTCTGTGATAATGTCTAATGTATGCTCCGGTGCCTCTGTTTCAGAACTGACAGTCCTGTGATCTACAGACACCAACTGATCAATTGCATACAAATGTTTCACTGCAGGAGCCCAAAGTGACCAGTGAGGACTTGGACAGTATCAAGAGCAGCATACCAGTGAAATTATAACAATTTGATTTTTTTGCTCTCCACCATTAATGTATATGCAACACTGTGGAACTTGCTTTCAGAAATCAGGTATCTAACACTAACAAATTATGCACTGATGACCTTTGGAGATGCTAAAGGTACAGTCACAATCATGCATTTTAAAAAAATCCTGCTTCTCATGATAACAGGTGAATGTACAAAATTAAATGAGGCTTGCAATATAATCAGCATGGTTGGATGCTTTAATACATTCCATTTCAATTTAAAATCACCACAAGCCAAGAGTGACGAATCTAATTTGATCAGTTGTTCACAAAAAACACCGAAAAAATACATAAGCACACCTATCAACAGCTGGTAACATGGCCTGCTTTCAAAAGCAAATAATCAGTTTTTACAGAACCAGAAACTCTTAAAATATTCAAAATCAGTTAAAGCCACATACTGTTAGGAGAGTGGAAGTTAGTTTCTCCAAGTAAGAGCAGCTTGCATATCAAGTTATTGCTTAAACCCACAAAAGCCAGAATGTTCAAATATAAAGGCCAAATCTCTAATAAAAAGGTGCAGTCAAGTGGTCCACTAACAGCAGTAACCCATTGTAACTGCACTTCAAAGGTTCGACTGCTCTTTATACTTTTCAATTGTATCTCATATTTAACTGGGTTTTATGAGTTCTTGCTAATATCAAATATGCATATTTGGCTGCAACAGAACAAGTACACACATTACTAGTAACTTTGTATAAAGCCTGTCATACACAAAGAATACACACTTTCAAAAGCAGAACAAGCTCCCATGTAATTAAAAACATACAGATTCATTACTTCCCACTCAAAAAATATGAGAACAAAGTTGTCCTATCTATCACATCTGTCATGCTTGCCATGCTCTAACTTTGTGAATTTTGGTCCTGGAGGCCCCACAGATCTCTCTGGCTGAGAAAATTTTTCCAGAAGCTACTGAAACCAGTTCTGATTAACAAGACTGAAACTAACTTACAAATGGAACAGCACCGTACCAGACTGCATCCATTCAGTCATTAATCAGCATCTGCATGAGAGGAAATTTTTGAAAGTTTCAAATCCAGCAGAATGATCCGAAACACAGCCTCAATTGTAACAGGAGACAACTGGTAGACAAGGCTTTTCTGGAGAATGACGATCTTGTGTATCAGCACATCAGTGCCTTTGGAGGACTTGGAATTCAATTGCCATTTACTTACTCAAATCATTACCATCACCCATTTGAGGAAATGATTTTCCCATAACATCAGGCATAAGGACAACATACACAGAAGTAAAACATGAAAGGAAATTGCTCTGTCAAAAACATTCACCGAAACAGCAGAGATGACAACAGACTAAAGCATCTGCTGCTGGCACAGAAGATCAACTATAAACAAAAGAAAAACACCATTTGTGATCTAGTTTTGGATAAAGCATGTGACCAAAATTAAACACCATTGCTTTACTTTGCTTAAGACAAAATCCCACAACCTTGGTAAAAGAACAACACACACGAGAGACATTTAATCCAAAAAGGCTTGAAATATAAACAGAAAAATATATATTTAATAAACACTTGCCCAACTTATTAATGACTTTTTGTTCAAGTATTTGATAACAGCTAGTTTTTTCCCAATTTAAGCTGTAGACTGTTAGCTAGATATCAAATTCATAACAGCACATTTTTTTTTATCATGACCTTTTGTTACATTCTCAAAGGTATGAGATATAATTTGCTATCATTTTTCATCTTCATCTACCATGCACACAGTATTTTACAGGTTAGGAGGCAAAGCAGATCCCCAAAACACTAGAAAAAAAAATTAAGATCAAAGTATATCTCCTTTGCATCTGAAAGGGAACCTCTTATACTGAAACACCCCATTTAAGGAAATGCTGCTCACCCTTAAGAAAATGCTTATCTGACTGTGAAGAGCAAACAAATGCATAATTCTTAGTGATATATGTAATTCCAGAAAAAAATCCCACAGATCATGGCTGCTTAGATGCATTTCTGGGATGGGTGCCCAACAAAGGATTTTTTCCAGCTGTGTGCAGAAGAATCTTTCATCATCCTCTAGAAGAACATAATCAAATTATGCAGTAGTTTCTTGCAGGGGATCCATATCTATAGATATATCTAGAGGTAAACAGCATCTATCTGTGTATTAAAATGGAAGGAACTGCCAACATACTGTTCCTTCTGAATACATCCATGCGCTTTACAGATAATAAGAAAAAAAAGTTTATTTCCCTTCTGTCCTAAACTTTAAATTTTCTCATTTTTTTCCTGTCAGATAGTCCTGAGCATTACAGAGTCAAACTTCCTCAGAAAACAGCTCACTTTGTGAGTCATTGGTGCTACAGTCACCTAATGTCCAGCAGCACAATGTTCTGGAAGCAGGAACACCCAGCTCCTGGTTACAGATGTTGGGTTACAAACTCTGTAAGCTACCAGTGAAAGGGATGGGCAAGAACCATCCCAGCACACACTGAATGAGGAACATTTTTCCTCTGTCACACGACAGGGAGTGACCAGAGCTGAAATGCTCTCTCGTCATGGTGCTGCACACCAAGTGCAGGGGAACACTTCCAGCTATGGTCATGTAAACAGGTATGAGACAAATCTGGCAAACTTAAGTTACCGGTCCCTAATTTAATAAGACTTTATCAAAGATGAATTAATCCAAGAAATAATTAGTCATTCACATGGAAGGCACCAAAAAACTCAAGTTCCACTGCTGGGGAAGCTCATACCCTCTTCAGGAAAGCAACTTTGGCTGACTTCTAAAAAGGAATCTTTTCATAGAAGTAAAGGAAATAAACTACTCCCTGTCACCTTTACCTTTGCAATTCTCAGGAAAAAGCAGTTGAGAAAATGAAGAATCACCACAGTTTAGCACTTGGGAACATCATCTCTGTTCTAACCTAGTGTACAGAAACTTTAAGAAATGCATTACTCTGTTTTAACACACTGGCCAATGTAAAAAGAAAATTAACACCAAACATTAAATTTTTTTTAAAACAAATTTTCCTGTTTCTCCCTGTGCACTCCTCCCAAATCCTCCCAAGACACTAAAGTGGATAAAATACATACCTGCAGCTATTCTGATACAGTGATCAAAATTGTTTCTTTTCAAAGACCCCCACCCACATGACCTGCTAGAGTCTGTATCCTCTATCCTGCCCTTCAAGAGCACATGAGATGAGCCATTCTGAAACAGTGAGATCACAGGATTAGCTGCCACTAATACATCAAGGGCACAAGAATATCCTCTATCCCACTGATGCAACCACCTCCACTGCCAGGATGCCAGTACATTTGTTTTTTCCCCCTTCCCCACCCCAAGGGAAGCATGTCTGCTGATCATCTCCTATTTGTGAAGGCAGCAATCCTGAACAGGGAATCCAGGAGATACACACTCAGCAGAACAACGGATATGAAACAAGGAAGCAGGTTACTTGGGTACCACAACATTAAGTACTTTCTGACAAAGACTGCATTAGCAGATGACAGGAGACTGAACACGCAGCAAACAAAATGCTTTGTAGATTTTTCTGTCCCTGATGTTGCAGCTGATCTGGAAGAGAATGTGCAGAGTCCCTCAGGCAGAGAGAGCCTTTGATCTCAGTGTACTAACTTGATACACTTACAAATCTGAGTGCCTTTTGTCTTCTGCCCTCCCTAAAGAGGGTCCACAAGTAAAATAATGGATTATCCGAGGCTGCTCTGCTATAAGAAAATATATTTTAAAGGCCCTTCTAAAGTCAACTTTGTAAATGTGTATTTTCCTTTTTCATGCTTGACATTCAAGCAGAAGGAAGAAAGATTATGTGCTATGATCTGTAGAATATTAAACTCCTCCCCATGATAACTTTGTCTGGAGTTATCAAAAAATCCCTGTATTTACTGAATATGAAAAAGCAGAGGTTGATGGAGTTGTCTTTTAACTGCTAGAATCTTCTGTGGGTAAAAAATAGCTATTAATAGATAACAACTGTTCACCTTGCAGATTGCAAATTAATTTTCAAATGACCCAATAGAAGAAGTTTTGTCTCTAGATTTGTCCCCTCAAAAAATAGCACCAGTGTAGAACTACAACCTCTGCTTCTCTACAAATAACCACAAAACAACAGCCTGCTCCTGTGACAGAAGCCAAAACTCAATTTGGAAAGTGAGTTTTAACCAGCTGGTTTGCAGACCTCAAGACAGGCTTTTCTACAGGAGTGATGGAAGGTACAGTTTTGCCTGCTCATGGTGAGATATCTTCCCCAGAGTCTATACAATTTGTAATGCACACTTTTTTCTGGGATGCAGAAATTGTTTATTTCAGAACACACTTTTCTCACTTTGCTTTAGCCAACAGAGGTTGCAACTGGGGAAGGATAAAGAAAACTACTTTCATGTTACTTTTTATCCTTTTATGAAGAACCTCAAGGTGACTGGAGCGCTCTACACATCAATTTTCGACATTTGGCATCTAACATGGTAACGTGTCCTTGGTACAATCTTTCCAGTAATACTGCTGTGTGGATCTGACCTAGTCACCACCCTGGACCTCATTTATAACCAGCGAAACAAGGAGGCATTTCTCATGTGTGATCCAGCACAGATGAGATCAGCTGAGCCATGTCCTAGAACTGCCTAATTCTCCCCAAAATACGAAGGACCACAGTCTGATAAACTCACATACAAATGCTTGAACTTTTGAGTCCTTAAAGCCAGCGGTGATGAAGTGCACTCCTTTGCAGAGAATATTCTCCACTAGTGATATTTGGTGTGGAATGCCTGCTTTGCTTTACCTAGACAGAAAGAGAACAGCTAAGCCCCACCTCACACAGTATTCACAGACTCAACTACCTACGTAACAAGGTAAGGAATGTGTACAGAACAAGCTGAACACAAACCAGCAACAGGCACTTGCAGGGAGACCCTTCTCCTCTGCTTAGCCCTGGAGAGAAACATCTGGAGTGCTGGGTCCAGTATCTTTTATTAAAGGCAATGTCTATTAGCTGAAAGATAAGGGTGGCTTCTTACTACATAAAAGGCCTGTCATTGGAGTAGTTTATGTTGTCTTTAGAATTGGGATATATTGCTCTGTAGAGCTTTGCTTTATAATGGAATGTTTGTTTGATCTTCAGGCATTCCTTGGGCCCCTCTTGGCTAGGCACACTTGAGGACACAAAGTATCCATGTTGGAAAATTTTAAATGTAAAAATTTACGTGTAAATTCAACAGTGCTTTTTTTCTTGAGAGCTGGTTGTAGTTCCCAGTTTGAAAGGAACTCAATTTTTAAAATCAAAGTATATATACCAACTTGAATTATGCTAAGAACACGGTTTATCATAATAATGGCCTTCAAAAATGTGCTATTCAACCGAAATACCGGCCTACTCCAGACGTTTTAAAAACATCAGCTTGCAAGTGTTGAAGAAACTTCCCAAGAAGGATGCACTCCATCTGTAAAAGTGCTGATTTCTGCAAAGAGAGATTTCCTCCCAAATCATATTTTATACTTAGAGGACAATAAAAACCCCTTCTTTGACACATACTTCTCCAGAGTCCTCACTGTACACATCCAGAACAAGATGATACAAAATTACATTTTCAAGCCAACCCAAGTCTAGAATTCTTTTAGAGATGACTAATGCCAGTTTAGGGCTGTGTCCACAATTGTGCAACAGCTTTCAGTAATACATATATAGAAATCTTATTAAATAGTTCCCTAATTGACAAAACTTCTCACAGGATAACAAGTGTAATGAAATCCAGTTTAGGGAGCTCCTGCTGGAAACGCAGGACCCAATTTTAACCACACTGGATTCAAACAAGCAGTTTTAAAAATAAAGGCTATATTTTACAATGTATTAAATATTTGACAGTCAAGCTGTACTGCAAATTAGTTGCATTTACTGTTGCTTCTGTTGCCTTCAATAGTTCTGTTCCTCAGAGCTCCCACCCGCATTTTCCATACCAAGAATTTTGGGATTGTTTTTTGTCAAATCACTTCACGTATCTGTTCTGTTCTTTTATGTCTTTATTCTTATTTTGCACTGATGCTCTTTCCTCACTTAGTTCAGAACAAGCATTTCTAATTTCCTTTACAAAATACAACCTCTTTAACAAAAAATTCCACATGAATCCCTGTGGCAACCTAATAGAATGTTACCTTAGCATTAATATTTTGTTGGGCCATTAATTACAGGACCAACACAGTGTCATGGATTTGGACGGGACAACTGGAAGTTCTTTACCTGCCTCTTAAGAATCAAAGACCAAATGAATAACCCACAGCCCCTTCCTTCCTGACGAAGTTTACTTTATAGTTGCTATGCTACAAAAAATCCTCAACTCAAATCCCTTCAAAGTGAACACAATTTTTGAAGCCTAATGCTGAACCACTAATATTATTTCTACAGTCAGGGTAGAGGCACATGGACAAGCAACTGCAAGGCATCCTAACATATGAATGTGTAATGTAAGCTTTACCATGTAGTATTAGGGATAAGGATTACCTTACACTATGGCAATCTGTAGTTATATCTTACCCTTGTTTCTTTTATCCTCAAAAACTTCTGCAATAGCTATCCTTAAACTTTTGCAGTCTGAGTGTACCGTTACCCTCCTTTCACATCTCTTTTTTGGTAAAGGATACTGACCCAAGAGCAGCCAAGGGCTTTTATGCACCTCAATACCTGGGAGGACATGGGTCTAAAACATGCAGCAGGTGACAATGGATGCTGATGGCAGCAGGAAACTGAAAGCTATTTCCAAAAGATCTCTGGACAGTCTTTATGAAGACTCCTGAAAGCCCAGCACACTTATCACCTCTCAAGAATCTATCTAGATGATCATATTTCCCCCTTTAAAAGCCATTAATAGAACTGGAAGAAGGAAAACCAGAATGCACTAAAGGGAGCTTACAGGAAAGATGAAGAGAGACTATTTACAAGAGCATGTAGTGACAGGTCAAGGGGAAATAGGTTCAAACTCAGAGGGAAGGTTTAGATAAGGTATTAGGAAGAAATTCTGTACTGTGAGGGTGGTGAGGCACTGGCACAGGGTGCCCAGAGAAGCTGTGGGTGCCCCATCCCTGGAAGTGTTCAAGGCCAGGCAGGGTGGCCAAACTGGTCTAGTGGAAGGTTGCCTGCCCATGGCAGTGAGGCTGGAGGTGATCTTCAAGGTCCCTTCCAACCCAAATCATTTGATGATTCTATGCTGGAAGAGCTGAGCAAACCCAGGATCTGCATGTTTGGGAGTGTGTTTCCTCCCAGGGCAGCAGAGATGGAAACAGAGAGCAGCAGCAGCCAGACACATCAGAGCTGCCCCAAAACCCAGACACCAAAGGCAAACGTGGGCCCTGGAGGCTCAGGTTGAAACAAAACATATTTGTTGCCCCTATGGGTCAGCACAGCATTAGCAGTCACTTGCAGGACAGGGAACCCATGTACATATCAAAAATTGCTGGTGTTAAATGCCTTAACAGAACAAAAACCATACTTTTTGGTATTTGGTAGAAAATACTGACATACTCATATTTTAATAGACTAAATACTGAAATAAAATGCATGTTTTGTCTAAATAGGAGCTCCTGACTGAATACTTCTCTTGTTCAAAATTTGCCAGAACAACAAGATAAAACCAAAAGGAAGCAAAGTCTTCAGATTGTATTCAAAAGTTCAAAAAGGCATGGACACTTCATTGTAATTTCTGAATTTTGTTTTAAAAGTTCCTCGGGTTTTTTTTAAACTGGAAATTATTTTTGTGTCCAGGTCACCTTTATGGCTGCTTCCATCACTGTGATACCTAAAGCAGGGCTTAAACTGGGAAACAGCTGATAAATCCTTGGAGAAGAGAAATGGAAAAACTAGAAATGAAAGTTTTAAAGTTGCATCTAGACTTTCAGAAACTTTACCTTCAAATTAGAACCTCTATTCCTTTCTCTTCTTTGCTAGACTGTGTCATGAGAAGGGCAACAAAGCTGGCGAAGGATCTGGTGCATGACTCCTTAGCAGGAGCAGCTGAGGGAGCTGGGGGTGTTAAGCCTGGAGAAAAAGAGGCTCAGGGGAGACTTCATTGCTCTCTACAACTCCCTGAAAGGAGGGTGCAGCCAGGTGAGGGTTGGCCTCTTCTCCCAGGTAAGCAGAGACAGGACAAGGGGAAATGGCCTCAAGTTGCACCACAGGTGGTTCAGGTTGAATGTTAGGAAAAACTTCCTCTCTGAAAGAGTGGTTCAACATTGGAACTGGATGCCCAAGGATGTGGTGGAGTCACCATCCCCAAGAGAGCTCAAAAAACACATGGCCCTTGTTACCAAACAAGAAGCTACACTTTATATCTCTTAAATTAAGTAATACTCAAAATAACTGAATTACATCTCAAGTTATCATGCCATTGCATTCGTAATAATCGATTTCAAACCCATTAATTCCTGTACAATACAAAATTTTAAGTATGAAATATTCCACATCGTGTTCCTGGTTACTATAGTTTACTGTTACTCTTCAAAAACACGGCAGTTAATGCTCTAAGTGTGTTAACAATATTGGTTTTGGTCACTCACCACCACTTCTCCTTAAGTGTGTTTTAAACTACAGGCTCAGCTCTATTAAAAAAACCAAACAAGTCCCTTTAATGTTTTTTTGCCCTCTGCCATGGCTAGGTAACAGAATCTCAACTTAAAATATTAATCTGACAAATGTGCTACTTAGTTAGTTTATGGAACATATATCGTCACATCAGAAATGTAAAAGAATACCATAACTAGCTAAATATTTTAATTCCAAGTCTGTAAAATTCTATTAATGTCAAATATCATTTGTTTTTATAATATAAATAAACTAGCTTAGGCTGTCACTCCTTTTTATTCATTTTTTGTTTTGTCTTACTGCATGCATCTCTCACAAAGTGAAAAATGTCTATTTAAAGATAAGTGGAAATACTACAGTACGTAACGTCTTCATGTCAAAACAATTACATTATCATATTCTGAGTTAAATAATATAAGATAGGAAAACATTTTGATATGCATTTAACAGTTGTAATCCTTGCAGGATCAAATCAACTTCTTACAAACCTATTTCTGCTAGATAAAAACAAAGAGCTCCCTAACCTGACCAGCTGTCCCTTGTACCCATCTCGGTCCCCTCCCAAAAGAGGGACAAGCCAGGACAGAAGAACATCCTCCTGTAATTTTTTTTTAAGGCTGAACCACATTTTGGCCTGTCACAGATGACTAAACTGTTCTCAAAAGCCAACCACATTAAACTGAAATATGTAATTTGATAGTTGGATTGTTAGAATTCTGACATCATCCTCAAAATAACTACACAGGTCACAGAACGAGTGTGGCTTTGCTTAGAGAGGGAGTTGAAAACTGCAAGTGGAGGCTCTGCCCACGAGACAAAGAGGTATTTATTTTCTGGAATTTCTACTCCAAACACAGTCTTGTGGATTCCTCATTTTCAAGGCAGCAATACCCATGGCTTCAAGTGCTCAACTGCCCTTGCTCCTCCAGAAATACATCAAATGGGATCAGTTGATATCACCACAATTTTCTGACGTAGAGGTGGCAAAAATTTAATACTCCTTTACAGAAGACAGTATTTTTCACTTAAATAAACCAAATTTAAGCTGCATTTAGACACTTCTTTGTCTTGTGCTGCCTTTTTATACATATGGCATGCACCATTTTTCTCTTCCCTATGGAATAAACCAAAATTTTTCCATTATCCTATTCTCTACATGGCTTACTAGTCCCTAATAAAAATAAGGTATTATCTCCATCTATTTCTTAGAGAAGAGAGCATAATTATATTTTCATAATGTATTTGATAGAAATCCTTTGTTTGTTGAGGATACAGAAAGATATTTCAAAAGAAACGTCTTCCGTGCAGTTATTATACTTCAGTGAGTACAATAATTAACATAATTTTATTTGCAGGAATAATTTAAATCTTGGAGACTAAATAAGGCTCCTGTTTTCACAAATAATGACTCCATGTGTTTCTTTTAGTGGTCAGTATAATTTAAAAGGGTTTGGAGACATTTTCTCTTTAGGATTCATACAGTTAGAGGAGATGTGAGTTGAGGTAATTACATTTAACATCAAGAAGATGACATATTCACATTAACTGCAAACCCAGGCCAAGTTTGGGAGCTAAGAATAGCTTTTGGCAAGTATACAATAAAACAGTTGCCTTATGTAACAAGCACAGAAAAATTACACTCTGCTACATGTGCAACACAGTATTAAACCTTGAGGTGCTCCAAAGAAATTTCAGTATTTCAGTGCCCCCCTTTCTTCAGGTTTCTTTTTTACCAGTTCCCTTCTGACATAGATTACAACTTTCTTCCTTTTTATTAGTATCACAACTAGTGATCACTTTTTAAAAATTATCCCTTTCATATAAATTCTGCTTTCTGCTACTGGAAGTATATTTCTTCTTGGTGATTTCAATACTGTGACATAATAAATAAATGGTTGCTGTCATAATGCACATGAGAGAAAGCTTTGTATCTCGGATGCCATTTTGATACAGCACAGTGTTACAGAACGAAAAAAGACCACCCATTCTAACACTTTACAGTACTCTTTTCATTCAAACTACTAAAGGGAGCACATAACTTATTTAACATCTAGAAAATATAGTTACTATATTATTTTAATACAACACCAGGACAAAGAACATTCATTATCCTGAATGTTAATTTTACTCTTCTATAACATGCAGTAAAGTATTTTTTGTTTCAAACTGCATGATTAGACAAATTTATAATCAAGACTGTGCAATAGTAAGTAATAAAACAATATACAATTTTTTCAAAAGCTGTTTTATCCAATAAAAGGAATCTTTGGACCATGAGAAATCAGCTGCATTCCCTTTATCTTTAGTGGAGTCAAGCTGTCACTCCACATATACATGGCCATAAACAAACTTTCTCAAATATCTCTATTCCTGACACCAAACACCTGAACCAGACATCCTCAACCAGAATACAAACAAGGTCACAAAGGTGTTCACTCAAACCATGCAACTTTCTGCATGTTCAGCTACAGAGCCTTTAAATTTAAAGACACGAGGTATCAACGGCAAAAATTAAGAGGCTCTATATCTGCAGGCAACACAGTTGAGTTCTCCAACCTCATATCAAGGCAAGTCATAATTAAAGACATGGAAGCCCTTCCACAAGCCTGCCAAAGTGCACTGCCCATGAAGAAGGGGAAAAAAGAGTGCTGGTGTGAAGTGCAACACGGCACACCATCTTCAGTAGGTCACTGGTCTTTTAAATAATCTCTAGTGAACAAATAAGATTTCAGAAAGTTTTTAGTAGATAATTACACTTCCTGATTTTGTAATTAGTGGAACTACATGTAATTACATAATAATTATGACGGTAATTACGTAATTAAGATGTATAATTATGTAGTAAAAAACATTATGGAAATAAAAGCCATCAACTGTATAAGCACAATACATTTTTAAAAATAAATTCTGTATCATCTGTTTAAAGCTACCATTTTCCTCAAAATATCAAAGTGATTATAAGCCATCACTGGCAAGTTCTAAAATACATTTCTTATGAGACTTAAAAATCATACAGATAATTGTATCTTTTTAAAAATCTCTTTAAGCCTTAGCTTTACATTATCTTTCTGATGTCTAGGCAGACATATTCTGAATGCACTTTACAGAGTTAAATTGTTTACATTTATATTTCCAATTTCTACTAAAATAATTTTTTTAGAAGTAGCATTGATGTCAGAATTCTGGTATCTAAAACACATGAATTTTAAACTTTTTTTTTAGTACCATCAGATCCATAAAACTTTTGGATCTTCTAAAAGGAAAAACATGCTAGTCTTGCACTTTTCTCTATAGAAAAAAGCAAACTGCTGTGAGAAGTTGTAGTCACTAAAATGCCATCGTTTCTGAATTGCAGTGAACAACAGCAGAACTGATCCCCATAAAAAAACCACAAAACCCCAAACTTTACTAAGGAGATGCAACCAGAAAGACAAAAAGACAAAGATCTCTATAACAAAAATGTATTTCAGACAGAAAAGAAACAGTGAAGAAAAAGCTGTTTCAGAAGTATTTTTTGTTTAGAGAAACTCACAAGAGAACTGATATAAAGGAGGAGGCAGATGACACCAGAGAGATGGTGCCATTGCATGGGTTAGAGGTAACAAGCTGACCTGCACCTATCCATACTTCAGTAGGAAAAACATGCTCAAGTGCCAATGAGAAGATATTTCTGTTCACTTTCTTCCACATGGAAAAACCCCCCATGGTCAAATAACCATTCCAATTTATGAGGGGACAGAAATTAGCTAAGCCACTACCTCCTATCTGCAACATTAGTACAATGTGCAAGGAAAAAGAGTCTTCATTAATCAAACCCCTTTTTTTTAGTGGTCTGAGCCACAGTAAATGCATTGCTCTCATGTCATAGATTTTCCATATTGTATACCTATTATAACTAATTATTTCTATTTATTTCCTTCACAAGTAGAGAAAATAACTCCAAGAGAGGTGTACCAAGCCATTATATTTTGTGCTCAGAGACAGGGTTATAGACATGTACAGTGTTAATGGGGTTTATTTAGATTTGGTAGGTTTAACAAAAAGACAACATGAACAGAAACAGAATGGAGAAAACATTAGACTTATGATCTTAAAAATGTCCGATACCAATAAAAAAAGGCATGATCATTAGGGGAGGATAACCTAAGATTTAAAGATAATCTAATGCTCATCTATTATATGAAAAAGCTCAAAACCCTACTGCAAATAATTTTCAGTAGGTTTTGCTTTCAAAAAAGTTAGATTTAAAAATACTGGAGAAATAGTGACTCAAATTTAAATAAAAAGTTCACAAGTCTTTCTCTTCAAAACAATACATTAAGGAAAAATGAACAAGTGCTTTTGAAGAAAGACTCAGATTAAATCCTTGAAAATTATTATTTTACAGTCTCTTCAAAACAACATGATTGGAAGACAAAGTACTTGACAGCAAATGTGCAGAGGAGCTTTTGTTAGCTTGGATGTGGAGATCACTACAGTGAACTGAAGTCTCAGTGATGGTGCCTGGAGATGTGATGCCATCAGAAATGTTTTGTTTATTGAACTGTTCCTTCAGAAAAGAGACAGGCCAGGTTTCAGCTGCTGCCATCTTACAAATAAATGCACACACAGAGACACACTTAGGTAATTTACATGGTCTCTCCTTATCGTCCACTGGAATGCACATGTAAAAAACTGCATCCCCTGTCTAAACTACTGCAACAAGTACTTTGCTGTAGTCTTCAGTCTGTATATTGATAAAAATGTGGCAATTTTTTCTTTTGCAAGAAGTCTTACATTAAAAAAAAAAAGTCACTTCAGTCTGCTACTTGACACACCAAGTTATGAACACACTGAGGAAGAACACTCACCACTGAACTGACAGGACTCACACAAATATTCTGAGCTGATTTTTTTTTACATCCAGGTCTAACAGCCCAGAAGAGTTTCTTTTTTCCCAACATAATTTTTCAGTTTATTCATCCATAAAGTAAACTAGAGATTTTTGATGTTTGCATGGAAGGGTGGAGTGAGGTGCACACAAAAAGCTGTAATAAAAGCATGAAAACATCCTTTGAATATAGATTTGGTTTTACAAAACCGCAGCCTGTAAGTATATGATCAAAACAATTACATTCTATTTCCACAAAGTGGCATATATTTCAAAGATGTAGGTCTCCCTACTACACAGGAATATTTAACAGCTTTTCCCAAAGTTACCTTCCTCCCATCCTCATTTTCTTCTGCTTATCCATTAAGAGGATATGCTAAGACTTCTCAGAATCAAACCTCCATGGGTTGTTAAACATATTCTGGGAAAGAATCTACCACAGGAGCTCTGCAATTTCTGTCTCTGAAATACTTAAATGTATTGCCAACAACATTTGTGACCTTCCCTCTCAGAGAAATGGGACAGTCGAATGGCAGTAGCTTCCAGCCCCTTTCTACAGTATGAAATAGGAAGAAATCCTAGGACCAGGATCCAATTTCTCCAAAAAGATCACAGCACCATAAACAGCCTCAGTGATACTAATGCATTGTGAATAAGTAGATTGTAGCATCCTTATCTTCTATTTGATGTCAGGGGAAACTGAACTGGAGACATCTGTGCAAGGCACAGTAGTTGTAGTGACTTTATGGGGGCACCATTTCTCTTCAGTTTCAGAGGTTTTCATTTTGTAGTAGAAGCTAAATGAAAACAGTAATATCTTTGACTATTTAACAATACCAATGTTTGAATGGAATAATGAGATAAAGATTACTACACTCTATTTTGATCTCCTGATGACATAGCCATAAAAACACATTGGTTTCCATTCTGAAGTTAAGGCCAGAGTGAGCATATTCCTGTATTTGAGCCTCAAATGTTCAAAATCACTGACAGTTGGCCTATCCTTTTTCATCTACATGAAGAGAGGATGCTACTACTTTGTTACTCTTGCTGCTTTTTACTGCTCTGCTTGCTCATCTAAGTAGCAATGTCTGACTAAACCCACAGCCCAGCTTCAAAAACAAAAAAGTGCTTAAAACATGCTGAGTATGTTTCTACTCACAACAGAGCATTTTTCCCTTTTCAGATTAAAAAAAAAATTGAGAACAAACAGTCTTTCTAGTATTACTGGTATCTTAAATTAGGAGTTTGGCCATAGAAATATTAAAAATTAAACTGGTTTTTAACCTAATACTAACTGTGCAACAGTTCCTAATTTAGAAAGACAGCCAAGAATTTTCAGAATTTCGCTCTTTGTAGTATGACAACTAAGAACCTTGCACTGTATCACAATGTGAGCCTATTAAATTGTATCATCATAACAGACCTTAAACTTCCAGATAAAAGGAAACATTGGTTTGGGGGACAAATGCTCGTATTAATAATAGGACAAAAGACACATAACTATATCATCCAAATATTCCTGGGTGGTATAATTGACAGCTAACTTTACCAGTGACTGAAACAAGAAAACATCACATAGACCCCATCAGCTTATTCTTGATTTTTACAGGAACAAGATGGAACAATAACTATCTAATGATTACAGTAGATCCCCAAAAAACCATGAGTGAACAATGTTGTAATCACCACACTGGTATAAATAAGCAGAAGTAGAGTCTGCAAAACCTATTAATTAATCCTTTTGCTGGGTTCCTCTGTGGCAGGCCGACCTACTGAAGGTCTATAAAAAATGAAGAAAAGAACTATAAAAAATGAAGAAAAGAACAAACAAAAAAACCCCCACACAGAAGTGGAAAACTCTCCTGCTGTTCCTCCACAAGACAGGTTAGTAGCTAAAAGAGACTTAGAATTCAGCACTGCATATTTTAAATATGCAAAACTCTCTAAGAGAACAGTGTATCATCCATTGAGCACAGAATAAGCTTCAGAATCCAAAATTCACTCAGACACCAAGACCAGCTGTTTACAGTAAGTACAGTGAGGACACCAAACACCACAAGAAACTGTCTGTACAACTTGCCAAGTTGTAGAACCTGCATTGCCAGAGGATTTTTAAATTTAGCCCATCAGTGAAAAATAGGCTGTGGTATTGATCCTCTAGCAGGGAGAGGAAGCAGCTTGGATATCTTTTTGAACTCCCACTGATTTCCCAATTATTATTTTAGATTCCATTTCAATAAATAGTATGGGCCTTCAGAATAAATAGTTGAACAAACAAAACCTGCTCTGTAATTAAGATTCTGTATTTTGAAGAGGCAACAACAGAAAATGCAAGTGAACTAGTAATGTAGAAATGTAGTGAAATCTCAAGGTTCTGAATGAGACAAGACATGAATTCTTTCAAACTACAGTGGAAAACAGATATATCTCTTCAATCTCTAGCCATCAAACTTTCTTCTTTTTATAGAAAAACATTCCAAGAGAAATAACAGCTAAAGCTGCTAATAGGAATGAACAGCATCTCCAAAAAAGAACTGGTGTTTAAAAATTCAGGAAAAATGGCAAGAGGTGGAAAAAAAAAAGTCCATGCAATTTGGGCTTCAAGAAACAATGACTCAAAACAAAGCAAAAAATCTCCCAAACCAAAATCAAAACAACAGTCAAACAGTGGTTTAGTCACATAAAAAGAGGAGACTGTAAATATCAAAGACATACAAAACCTGTATTTTAATTTTGCCACCATTTTTGATAAAGGCACTGATCACAGATCAAAGACAAAATGGCTTGTGAAGGATGGCATGGAAAAAAAATCTTTTTTTGTTACAAGGGAAAATAAACACTAGCTTTAGTAACACTTGTACTAGTTATAAAGGAGAGTTAACTAGATTTCCATTTCAGACCTACAACAAAAATGGTACATGAAAATTATTTAATCCTACACAGTTTATCATGAAGTGTATCACATCAGTAAAATATATTACTAGAAAACAGAGGACACTGGTATCTATAAAATAAAAAGGTGGCACAAATAGCCACGGATAATTATTGTCAAATTCTTCATACACTGCAGAAAGTAATCTTCCTCTCAAAAGAGATCTGAAAAACGGGACTGAATTAAACATTGCTTTACCAAACCCACATTGCCAACTGCTTTGAAGACAATCAATTGTCAAAGGAAAATTAAGAGATTTAATTTATCTGGCCTTCACTCTTGCTGCAACACCAAGACTGAAATCACTGGCTTGCTGAAGAAGATAATACAATAATTTTCAAACAGCTATGAAAAAGAGAAAAATACACCATGCTGAAAGGTTAACTGTCCAAGAGAAAAAAGTCCTACTAGAATTCTTACAATTCCTTAAGAATTACACTGAAAACTAATTTTATTGAACTTAGCAGTCAGGGTCCAAGAAACATTTCCCCATTAAACCAGAAGGTGGTAAATTCAGAAGCCACCATACTATTTTTCAGAGAGAATTTATTAACCTTGAAGTTTAATATTACAAATGAGATTAAGCAGTCAAAAATTAATCAAACCAGAAAAATTAGGTAAAACAAGTGGCATGAACCTGAGATATGAATAAACCCATGATTCTGAAATGACAAGAGGAAAAGAAACCCTCTCAAACATCAGGATTTCTATAATTACTTCACAAGTTAATGATGAACAGCTATGAACAGGACATAGGTGGCTCAAGAAAGCACCAGAAGATGTAATTCCAGCAAATATACAGACCCAATATACAAGACACTGGAGAGATACTATCTAAAATACCACGTCATTTCTAGTTTTTCATACTCCAAAGATTAGTTCAAGCTAGAAAAGACTGCACACAAAGGTGCAAAGAGGAAGAATTATACAGCAGAGTCCTAGTCTTCTTTAAGAAAGCTGAGTGTCCCTGCCTTAGTTGCAAAACAAAACAAAGAGGTCATCACTGTTGCCAAAAGCAGAGCAGAGAACATCAGGGAAGTAAAAACAAATAAAGATTTAGTAAATGGCCACAAAATAGCCACTAACAAGTTAGAATATGAAAATTATAGTGAGTTTTCAGTCATCACAGATCAGTAGGCTGGAACACACTTTGGAACTGCAGCAAAAGGAGAACCACCACTCACAGGTTTCCAAATGAAGTTCCAGAAACTTGCAGTCCTGAAAAATGCTGTAGCAGGGGATTGGATGCAATCACTCATGAAGTGTTTTCTACTCTTATGCCCTTGCACTAGGTGAGAGACCTACACACAGCTGGGTTTCAGCCACCAGTAGCATCCCCTCTATGACATTCCTTCAGTACATCTCCAGACATGCATTAGACTGACATGGCTACACACTGTGACTTCTTTGGATGTACAAAGCCACTGTGAAATGCAAGCATCAGAGTGAGTTCATTGACTTAAAATGATTAGGAGAGGAAATGAGAACCTCTGCAAGCAGGAACATCAAAAACAGGTCAGAAGCAGCCTGTTTGTTTATTTGAGCAGGTTTTAGCTAAGACATTACACTATTTTCATTTCCATATGTGGCTTACCAAAATAACATTTAGAAAAACTGAGTTTTATTTAATCTCTTATCACTACCCAGTAACTTGACTACAGATGCAGGGCAGGGGTGGGGATGATTTTGACATCAGAGCAGCCATCAGAACACAAACAGTCCCAAGAGCAGCACCTTTTCCTCACAGGCATCTCCAGATCTACAGAAGACACAGTCAAGTGCTCTCTGTGGACAACAAGCTTCAGTGGTGGGACTGTGTGTCTTTTTCCAGAATTCCAAGCATTAGCCCACTCTCAGAAATATTCTTCTTTCAGCTTGAAAATCACTTAGCTGCACAAATCCCATTGATCTGTTACAGCTTAGAAATGTTTTAGTTCAGAAATGTTATGGTAATTGGGAGAAGACCAAAAAATCTTCCTAAGATCAGGTTAATCTGTATTTTATTTAAGAAAGGTTTGTAGACAATTAGCACTGCTTTTCTTGTGCCCTCATTTTTCTCCCTGATAAAAAGTGTCTCGTCAATACTAACAGTTGAACGTAAGTTTTGATTATGTACATATTTTAATTAATCTATTTACTGAAGCTAACATGTCCTTCAAGCAAAGAGATTTCTCTAAGGGTGTAACATGCAAGAAAAGCACATCTTCCAAAACACAGTTACTTCAAAAGAAGAAAGGGGACATTCTTAAAATGGTGAACTCTGACTGAACATATTCCTCTTTACAAGGAGCTTCATAGTTCAGATTTGAAGAATACAGTAGGTCTAGTGTCTAGCATGCAAATTGCTATTTAGCCATAGTTAATTAATTAAAAATTTAAACATACCTTTATCTTCCTCAGAAACCACTTTATCCATCGCATAGTCCACATCAAAAATGTATCGGTAGAAGCAGAGCTGAGTGTACAGGGCCTTATCAGAATACTGTAATGTAAGGAAATAGCAATTAAAAACACAACTCAAAAGTTTCTAAATCCACTATTAAAAAGTGATTATTTCTATTCTGTTTTCTTCGTTTTTTATGTTCTATTCATGACAGCTTTTGGAATTATTATTGGTATTATGCTACCAAGTGTCCTTACTACACCTCTACACTTCTCCTCCCAATTTACACCAAGCACTTATAGGAATAAATTAAACTTATAAGTTCTTACAGAAACTTAAAATACATTTATCCACTCTTATAGATACACATACCACAATGATACCTTAGCAAGAAAACGA
The DNA here is from genome assembly GCA_013397295.1 of Polioptila caerulea. Lineage (NCBI taxonomy): Eukaryota > Metazoa > Chordata > Aves > Passeriformes > Certhiidae > Polioptila > Polioptila caerulea. Next base: position 528,684 of record VYXF01007242.1, read on the forward strand.
AAGTCATAAGAATGATGAGACAACGGAATAATTTTGGTGCTTCAGTATTTTGTACAATACAATGAACTAAGAAAAAATAATTAGTGTCTATTTTTTTATCAATACAGATGTTTATCTGTATTCCCTCCTCCCACTCCAGCTGTGGTTCCATAATTTGGGAATGTGTCATCCAAATAAGAAGTGCATATACACCTTTACAGCTACATCATCACCTTGCTCTACACATCTGTGAAGGCTACTGCAAGTTGGTAATCACACATGTGGTTCAAAAATCTGCAAATGTATACAAGTAGAATATGATACTCAATTAAATGGTCTGAAGGCCAGTTATGTCAAGCCTCTGTGCTATTCCTCTAGTGCCCACCTGGATGCTCTCTTATCACTGCCACTGTTCTGTGCCCCAGAAATTGCTTGAATAGACATGAGATCCATCTGGACCACACTACAACTAAAACCTTTCAAGTTCATCTCTTGCACTTTTGTTCCATATAGCAACATTTCCCTCTCTACTGTTTAAGATACTGGATTTTAGATGTTGGCCAACAATGGTTTGAAGAGTTGTTTATTACAAAAAGATTATTTTAACAGCATCAAATTGGAAGTAGTGTTCATTTTAATATATTTAGTGCAGAGACAGACATATACGAACCCTCAGAAGATTTTCTTGATGAGCTATAAAACAAAGGATGTGGTTAGATCAATGTAAAGCTGCCACGTGGCATACCACTAAGAATGATCCTGAAAATGCAGAGTAAGAGCAACTGGTAAACTATTTCTACTTAAGGGAATTCCACTTTAACTTCACTTTTCAGTCTTCTGCCCAATCAAGCCAAGTTTTGCTACTACATTCAGCTAATTTTACACTTCTATTGACATGCAATAAGTATCTATAACTATTAAGCAACTCATGTTGAGACATCTGACAACTATTGCTACTGCTTAGTTATTTTTTATATATTTTAACAGTATAGTTTTTTTCCACTTCATGTGAACCTATTTTAAAAAAAGACACACAGAAGCACATTTTATTCCTTATTAGCTATTCTACGATATGCATCATCATTATACTATTATACACCAGTTATTTTTAGTAAATCCTGATTACTGCTTCCTGAAGAAGAAAAAAGGAGGACGACAGCGATTAAGTTATTTGTTTAGTTTTTTAGATTCAGCTGTAATTGCTGGTACACATCTCCCTGACTGCACACATGAAGCAGGTTGAATAGAACACTGAAATTACCTCCTTCATAATAGTTTGTTTTGATAATGTATTGTGTGTCGAGATGATGAGAAACAGTTGCTGTCAATTTGATTAGCCATTATATTTTTATGTTAATTGCCATTATTGGGTCCATTCTGTTTAGTGTCACCATAGAAGCCATACAATGTTAGCATAAATAACAAATTGGAGTAAATTAGGAAGATATATTTTTGCCAATTCATTTTAATTGCCCCTCAGTCCTTCCGTCGGTTAACGCAGCTGTTGACCCATAATAAGCGCTAGGTCAATATAGCTGCTTGTCAATTCAGAAATGCAAAGTGCTGTGTTGCTGGTAATGGATATACAACAACCTTTGCCAGCCAACTGAAGCAAACGAATGACAACTCACATGAAAGAATAAAGCATCAGCTATAGAGTTTAGTGACCTGATATTAGTAGGCAGGCTAATTGAAAGTCACTGCTTAAATGGATAAAGAAAGTACAAAAATGAGTATGTAAAGTGTATACATGCACACACAGGCAGATATACACACACATATTTTTTTTTTTTATTGATAACGTCCTAATATCTCCTTCCCTTTAGCTTCCTCTATCTTACACTTCGTGACTGGTAGAAAACAAAACGTTTCAAGATTTTCGTGCAATTAAGTATTAATATCATGGCACATTTATGAATCCAAGGACAAGGCAACTTAAATTTGAAAGGATTTTAAGAATTACTTATATCAACACTTCTTATATTTCCTTAATTTCTGACAATCTGTAGGTTTAAAAAAGGGGAAAAAATTCCAACACCTAAAACTTTAAAACCAAGTAATAGTTTGTTTTAACAGCCATTTTTTTGTGCAAAGAGAACCCAATATCCCAGCATTACAGGAAGAAGTGGAGCTAAATTTGTATCATCATTTATGCATTCTTGCTTGCCATGAAAGCCTGAATGGTGAGCACATGAAAATAAAAGTATTTTTAAGTCTTTATTTACTCCATGATGTTTGATTTCTTTTTTTCATTAAGAACTAACTTCTGCAGGTAACTCGGCTTCTTTCATAGCTTCCACTCATGGAAAGAACATATTGTTCATTTCATGAAACCAAACTATTTTTTTAAGATTGCATTTAAAAACACAATCAACACATGAAGGAACAAAAGGTATATAGTTTTCATTCATAGTTATTCACTTCTTTGACAGAAAAATTAGGCTTCTAATATAAAAATAACAGATGTATTAAAAATAAGCCATTGTGTTTGGCCAACAAAATATTGATTTAAATCTAGATGTGAAATGGTTGTAGACCTGTTTCCTGTAGCATCATAAGGCCAACTGCAAATCTCCAACTGTCTTCCCAGGAAGAATTTAAGATTACACAAGATTACACAGCCGGAATCCAATGGTATCTTAACAGAACTGGTGAGTTACAAACACTGGAAAAGCCAATTTTCCCATGACTAAGCATAAAGCAGTCAGTCATGAAAAGAAAAGTATCTTGCTCAGCTACCACACACACCAGACAATGCCCACCAGGGCATAGATAAGGAAAGGAGACTCCTCAGGAGCTCCTGAAGGACAGCGGTGCCTCCACACAAGGCCAAGTCCACCCTGCTCCAAGGCAATGTCTGGCTCAGTATTCACCCTGTCCCTGCAGCTGCTGGTGCTTGAACAAGGCACTGGACTGAAGGGGAGCACAATCTCCTCTCCTGGCTCATGAATGCCTAAAAACTCAGCTCCAGAGCAAGGTCCCCTTGTGCACTCACTCCAGACAGCCCCCTCAGTCCACAACAGCACAGCCAAGGACTAAGGCTTCTTCCAGAGGAAAGCAACCCTTCTGTAACAAGATGTGAGAAGTGAAACTGGTTTTCTTAATCTGGAAAGAGAGAGTAAAAAAATAGCCAGTGTCCATCTTTCCTCCTCTTTTTTAAAAATGCAAAAGCTCAACTTCTGGAAAGTAAGGGGCCCTTACTTAACCACTGGCAGCCACCTTCCTACCTTAAACACAGAGAAAGAAGGAAGCACAATCTCTCGCCAGTTTTTGTGTTATTTATGAAAGTTTGGTGGCAGCTGCATTAAGGTATTGAAATTAGAAGGCTTCTCCCTCAATGCTGGTTAGTTTAAATTACATTCCAAGAACTTCAGCTGGGATGCCTCACTGTCCTTCCTCCTGTTTAGAGAGCACCTGAGTGGGAAACACACCAGCCTTCAAAACCCATTCAGTACTGAAGGGCAGCACAGCAACCTGGAGAAAGGAGGTAAGAAAGGAAATTAGTAAAGGTAAGAAATTAGGAAAAGAAAGAGGGAAAGACAGAAGGAAAAGCTGATGGAAAGTCACAACAGCAAGGTAGCAAAAGACTGAACTAGTGCTTCTAATGCTGATGTTTTACTCACCCGCAATTTTAGAATCATGGAACAGTTTGGGTTGGAAGGCACCTTAAAGCTCATCTAATTTCAACCTCCTGCCATGGGCAGGGACAGCTTCCATGAGGTTGCTCAAAGCCCCATCCAACCTGGCCTGCAACACTTCCAAGGGATGGGGGATCCATGGCTCCCCTGAGCAGCTTGTTCCAGTGCCTACACCTCTCACAGTAAAGAATTTCCTAGGAAGACCTAAGCTAAATATGTCCTCTGCTAGTCTAAAATTGTTCCCCCCTGTCCTGTCACTACCTGCATGAAACTTCACTGTGAATTCCTGCATTAACCAAATACATGATGGTCAGTGCTGCTTCAAAACTCTTTAGATTACCCATATTACTCTGCAGTCTTTCATTTACTCTCTGGCATCTCCCAAATTCTTATACTTTTATTTAGTCCCTCCATATTCATAGCCTTTTAAGTGTTCTCTGCATCCTCACTTTTTCTGCCCTTTTGCTTTCTTCTGCACCTGACTCTCTCCCATTTCTTCAAGCTCTCTCTGTGGTGTATTCATATAACCTCGTGGTTTTAAGGATGATAAAGGCAATAAGAAATTAAATAAAATCCACCAAAAAAAAAAAATCCCTCATTTAGTTTGTTAACTTTAATAGACTGCTTTGCAAAAGAGATAATTTCCACAGGCTACAGAAGTTATTTGTATTACTTCAATTAATTATAATACAAAACAGTGGCACCACTTCATTAATCAGCTGCTTGAGAGAGTTACTTTTGTGAAAAGCCTTTTCGATAATTTTGATTAGAAAGAATAGTGGCTCTTACTACTGTGATATGATTCAGTATGTCCATCAAACAAATCCTTAATATTTTAAAAACAGGAAAGAAATAAAAGGAAACAGAAAAGAAGTCTCTTGGCAGAGAAAGGACTCTTTCAAGGCTTAGATGTAATGGAGCAAAGCATACAGGAAATACTTCAGTGCTTTGAGAGGCATTTCCTCCCCTCCCCCCTTCAGAAAGATGCAGTAATTAAAACCTAATTATTATCTTCATTTTAAACAAAACCTAAAGTGAATACCAATTAATAACAACATACTAATGAGCATCTGCTGTGATGAAATTGAATATGAATGTGCTGCAAATTTCGGGTAATTTATTTTTTCGGGGAAGTGCCACTGGTCTCAATCTACTGCTGGAAGATTGTATAGACTGTACACATCTTCCATCATGTCTCTCATGTGCAGCAATTTTTTATTTTCAAAAAAAAGGACATCAACTTTGTGGATGTTCATATATCCAAATGCTATCCATGCTACAATGATTTCAAGGCAATAAACCAGTGTGTCATGTTTTACACACCTCATATATTCTTTTAGCAAACCCAGGGCAGTTGCATCGCAACCCCTACTCACCAGCAGACTCTGAAGGCAGACACTCCTGAATGACAGGAGCTCACAAAGTGTGAGTTCATGTTACACTAAACACTTAAAATGTGTGTGCTCCTTGCCTTATGCTACTAAAGTCTGGTCTTGTGCACCACCAAGCCTGGTTAAAACAGTGCTGGTCTACGTCAAATAGGCTGAAATAAAGTGCACACCACTTACACTCAATTCCATTAAAAACAAGAGATGTTTGGTCACCACCTTTCCTGACAGAAGCCTTGGAAATAAAGTAAATAGAGAGGGGTTTTGTGTATGTGCTTTCCTTCTTAACGCTCCAAACTGTCCACCTGTTCAATCAATACTGGGTTTTTTAAAGTGATTTTGACTCACTAAGTCCATTAAAGTAGTAAAAGAAAACTGAAACAGGCATAGTAGGATTTAGATGTGAGGAAATTTCTTCTAGCAGTTATGCTAACATGGACTGTATGACAAAAAAGAGATCCTTACGTGTACATTCAGGAGTCAATGAAAAAGAAAAAAAGCCCAGCAGAAGACTGGACACTCTTGCACATTATGGGTTTGGGTTTTTGTTTTCCATTAAGTAATTGAAATGAAAAGGGCTTTTCCTGGTTTAAGTCCCATCTAGCAATTAATGAGAACATTAAAAGCCCTGCTCCTCTTCCTTGGAGATATGTTGCTTTTTAAACAAAAAGACTGCATGTCATCTATGCTTAAGAAGCAGTTCCTCATTTTGTTGGGATGCAACCCTCTCCTCTGATCCTCTTCTTGCGTGTGCACTACAGCTCATCTGAGAATGTAGAAAATGACACTCAACTCACTAATTCAGCCAAAATTTCTCACCTGGCAGAAAACCAAACCCCCAAATTCAACTGCCTCCCCACGTGGTCAACAGCTGGTATAAGGAGAAAGAGAAAACTGCATGGTAGCTGATGTGAACAAACCAAAATAACTACTGCTATTAAGGGAAGACAGGAAGTGTCCTGCTTTTAGTTTTGGGCTTGATTTCTGCCTTGCACCCAGCACTCAAACTCATCTGAGCAGCACAATTATCACACCTGGCAGTGAGACACAAGTCTTAAGCAAGAATCACTCTTTTCCTGATGTGTGGGAATCACTTGCCTCACATACCTTCAGTATACACTTGTCATTGCAAGTGTTCTTCACTTGGAAATTTTCAGCATCAATATGTTTATGACTAATTTTTGATATTAGTAATATTTAATACAATTATACAGGAGACAAGCACATAAAACTTGTGACTGAGCCTTTAACAAGAGCAGACACTATCTGCTCTGAGGTATCTTTTTTGGTATTACAACAGCAATTAATGACTAACAGCAATGACTAATTGTTAGATGAAGCTCTGAGCAGCCTGATTTAGTGACAGGTGTCCTTACTTAAGGTAGAGGGGTTGACACTGGATGATCTTTTTCATGTTGTTTTAAAGGCTCTGAACACACACAAAACATACACAGTGGCCAACCTCTGACTTACACTTGTAATCTTAGATTTCTGGTCAAAGGATACTTGTCACTGTTAATGACAGTGCAATAGGAGAAAAAGGTACAACAGTTTGGTTTATCAAATAATTCAAGGCTTTGCACACTAAATCGGATGGAACAAAATACATTTTTAAAAATTAACTTCATCTGTAATCCGCCTCACAGATCTGGAGAGCCTCTGGAATATTCATGTTCTCCCTCTGAAAGCAGTGGCATTGTGTAACTGGGGAACTTGCAGACTAATCAGTCAGAATATCCATCCTACACTGATGTACTTTCAGATAGGGATTGTACAGAAATTCTCAAAACTATCATCTACATCAGAAAGGTTTCTGGAGAATTACCACATGATCCCATACCCTGTCCTTGGTATACAAGACAAATATAATTTTAAAAATACCAATGTTTACAATTTTAAGGGGAAAAACCCCAAGCACTTTAAAAGTAAATCAGTAATTTATGGATTTCTGGAATTACCTAAACCTTAATAATCTGGGATAAAAAGAAGTTAACAAAAAAGGCTTGGTGAAACAAAATTGCAAACCACCTCTGTAAAGCAAAGCTGTCATTCTGCTCTGGAGATAAAGCACCATGGGCAAGTATTCCCCAGCGAGCTTAAGTGTTATAGAACAGAGCTCTGTCTCATTCTAGAGAACTGATGGATCTACTCACTGAAGAGCAATCACTTGCAGTTAACTATAGATCATATGCTTACTCAAAAGAGAAAAAAAATAAACACATATATAAGACCTCTCATCACTGAAGAGCATTCTTTTAACTTTCAAGTAATTTCATGTATTTCCATAAAAAATTGTAAAATCATAATGCTCTTTCTAACAAACAAGAACTGAACCATAAATATCCAAGAAATTTATCTCAAAAAAGATGTGTTACTACAATTGAAAGAATCAATGAATTAGGACTCTGTTGAGCTGAAATCTGCATGCAAGACCTCTGTCTTTACTCATGCAGAATGTGACATAATCCCTTGCTCAGGGACCTACACTTCTCACAGCTGGAAAACAAATCAAGTGGGGCCCAACTCAGATCATATGAAAACACCTTAAGAGGAGTGAATTCTGCCTGTAGGGAAGGAATCTGTGTAAGTTACCTCCCAGACCAGAACCACAAATCAACCATCTATCAGCCACAGTCCTGCCCCATGAAAGAGAGAGAGAGGCCATCACTAGAGGTCTCCTGGAGGTCTCTGCAGAGTAGCTACAGAGCTGCTTTTTACCATTTAATGCAATCTGCTGACATGTTCAAGAATGGTTGTGTATTGCCAAGGGTAAGTAAAATACTCATTATCTTATCTGAGGCAGAGTTTGAGTCTTCTGTCTGCTTTCAAAAACAGAGGGTGCTACTCCTGATGTTCAGCTGCAGGAAGCTATGGGTAGCGATGGAAAAAGTTGGGAGAACAACTCCTGCCCTCACAATCTGGGCTGTAGTAGAAGTACCAAGTTACAATCTGGAAATAAGATATTTTTGTTTACATAAATTAGTTTAATCTAGTTCAGTACTTGCAACCCGTACTTTCATTTACTTCTTTTAGCAGCAACATTCTTCCTCACTGATGGATACACTTTACACAAACATGTTATTTTCATCAGCTATCCAGAAGCACAAACTGTAAAAGTGCAATCTGTGTAAGCAATTTGCCTTATATATATTTATTTAAATTACAATTTTGTTAAGAAATAGGTAATGTTGCATTTCTTTTCTACAAAATAATGTATTAATATTTGTGAAAGCCTTTTTTTTTAGCAGAATCTTGATTAACATTCAACAAGCCCAAGTACAACATTTAATAACGGTTTATTATTAAATAAACAACACTATAAATAGGCAAGATACATAAGCAAATAAGCTTGTCTAAATACGTTTTAGATGTAAAATAATGTGAAAACAAAAAAGTATCACTTACAGCAAGGGAACTAGAACTACTGCTTTGGATTACAGTATTTCTATTTTACAAGACTTCAGGAGTCAACTACCCAAAGTCTAGGTATTATCAAGAGTTAGAAGTTTGAAAAGACAGATTTTCATCTTCAACTAATGGTTTCTCCTTTTTTAACAAACTATTACTTGAGCTCAAGTAGTTAAATAACCTGAAGCAAGGTTTGATCTGATGTCTCTGGAGCACCTCCATAGATTTTAACAGAATGTCTCTCTACTAAATGCTAAAGAGAAGTAATGTAACACAGATGACAAAGAACAGGACAGCATCTTTTCTGCTGAAATCAGTTGTGCATAAAGACACATCTCAGTGGCTTACGAGGCAACCTTATCAGCTACCCAAGGGTTGAAATCAATGACAACACCTTAGGTACCAGACAAGTCCACTAAGATTCCAGCTACTCCTTCCACATGTAGTCAATGGGATGGAGGATTTATCCCCACACACTCTCCTTTCTGGGTAAAATATATGTTATTTTCAATATCCTCCATAAGTCAAAACTGATTCCTCAGCACCATAACTAGCACTGCCATTAGTGCATGAGCTAATTATGATGTAATTACATTTTTAATGCCATCTTCTCTACACACATCTCTGGCATTGCCTAGCAGTCTAACAAGGTTCTGGGTGGCAAAAGTTTCACCAGACAATGAATGTTTAAAACAAATTGTCACCACTGTGAGGTTTTTAGACCGCTTTGAGAAAAAGCCAGAGATTCTGTCCTGTTCTGCATCCTTCAATTGGCAAATCCAACCATGAGGAGAAAGACACCAATCCTAAGATTACCCACAAGGAAAAAGCATAGGTCCACCTAAGAACAAGGCAAGAATTAAAAACTTTTAGGTTTTCACTTTGTCAGTCAAGAGGGTGTGTTTATGTTCCAGGATAAAAAGTGTAGTTAAAAGTGTTCTGAAGATTAAGGTTTCTCTCAGGAACTAGAATTAAGTTTGGAATTTTTTTGCCCTAGACATACACATCTATCTGGGCAAAACTATCTGGTTGTATTAGGAGTTTTGCATGTTCACATTCAACAAGGGAAGAAATCTTAAATTTAATCTTTTAAACTTTACAACTCCTCAAAATAATAGACAGGAAAACTGCATGCTTCTTCTCAGCCCCAGCACCAAAACACTAAAGCAGGTCAGGTATTCCTTAAAAAATGAACTACGTTATTTTACCAAATACAAATGATACTATTTCACCACATACAAAGGAAGACAGAAAGTAATTTGTGTGGTTCCAAACTGGCAAAGCAAGAGATCTCATGATAACAGAGCTTCCAGGCAAAAGTCAGTAGGAAGCTCAGGAGCAGTGTCCATGTGTGAGTCTCACAGGAAAATCATACATCTACTTTGCAGCATTTCTGAGTAAATTCTGACCTACAAGCTGGAAACAGAATGTAGTATAGTTATTATTAGACTCAGTACCTGTAAATGCAAGGGATATTTTGTCTCTAGGACAGAAGAAAAGCACCTGGCCATGACTGGAAGACAGAACACCCCAGTGAAGAACTTCCTTTAGCAGCAGTCTGCTTGTCGGAGTAACATTTTTTTTCATGACTGGAAGAATTTTCTCTCATTAAACTACTACCCTTTGCCTTAGAGCAGTAATCTAACAATTTAGAACTAGCAGCATTTCATTAGAAAGATATTTCACCTTTCTGATGATGGCAACTAAAATTTTCCTAAGAAGTTCAACATAGTTGACAAGAAATTGTATCAAATGCTTCAAATATTGAACTCTGTCTCACATGAGAAGTTAAAACATGTAATCAAAAAATAGAACATCTGAGGACATATAACATTCTGAAACTTGAGAAGCACAATACAAGACAAACATTCTTACCATAAAGAAACAATCCTAAGGGTTAAGAAACCTTACCAGCAGCTTTTCCCTCTGTTCTAGTGATCAGATAGAATGTACAAGTACTTGCAGTAAAAAGCTATATAAACATTGAAGTGTGCTTCAACAGTGAGAATCCATGGCAGATAAATTGAGAAAGGAAAGAGCATGGCCCCAAGCATAGAAAGCCAAGCAGCTCCCTCACAGGACCTCCTTCCCTCTTTCCCAAGCCTGTGACTGCAGCTACAGCCCTGCTCTAAAAAGACAACCCATAAAAACAGGAAAGAGGGGAACAGAGAATTTCACTAACAGGACAGACACATCAGAAACTTTTCCGCAAGAACAAGAGACATCTGAACTTGAATGTCAGTCAGATGGTCCTCGATCGTGGTGGAATGCTTGTAAAAACTTTTGCTAAAACTGGACAGCTCAGATAAAACTGTTGTATTGCTCTCCAAAATGCTCATTTTCACTGAAGGAGGTGAACTTCACCAGATATAACGCTCCTGATAAAAGGAGCTGATGTCTACCAAAATTCAATAGACAAAAGGAGAAACTGGAGACTGTGAATATATCACCAACACTGGCATTAGAATAAACATCACCACCATTTACCCACAAAAAGCAGCCCAATCACAACAGAGCACGTTAATTTTTCTAGCAACTTATAAAATCATTTGCAAAGATCCACTCCTCCTCATCTAAGTAACTTATCTGCACTCACAATCTCTGCACACTGAATTTCATCCACTGAGCAACCACCTTTTTTTATCAGATACCAAACAGGCCCATCTTGAGACTGCACAGTGATGTTCTCCACCTCTTTTTGAATACACAATTTTAGATGTCAGCTAAATCTGCCTTGTGAAAGAATAAAAGTAGAGAGAGAAGATAGATTTCAGTAACCCTAAAAAGCAGCTAAGCAGGCTGCCTGTCATGATACGTAGTTTAGAGAAATTCATAACTGATCCAACAGAATAAAAGCATTACTAGGCATGATGCTGGCTCTCCCTGCAGCTTCTCCTTCACACTTCAACTCTGAGAGAGTTGATGCTGTAACAGGAACCCTCTAGTGAACTCCTGTTGCTGCCATCACAGTACTCAGTGCACAGCCATTTTGGCCATTCCACTCTCAAACACATCTCCAAATCTTTCCCATTAAAAAAAGAAGTGTCTTATGCCATATAAAAAGCTTGTAGGAGGCAAAACACATCTCACAGGGAACATAAATGATGAATAATTAAGACATTTAAATTGTTAAGCTAGTAAAGTTGTATTTCTGAGATTTAAAATACAGCCAGAAGAAATAATCAACCTGAAATTTAGGACCACGGAAAATACTCATACATGCATGCAATAAAAATGTCAGTCATGTAATTTGAAATTACAGTAAGGCTGGAAAAAAATGACTTTATCCTTTAGAGTATCATGTAGCACCCCAGTGCCCAAATTACAGGGAATAAAAAGATGAATAAGGAAGAGGACATTCCATTTGAGTAGAGAAAGATCAGACTGCCCAGAGCAGCTGCTCTCAGAGGATTTAATAACAATATTTTAAAAAAGTAAATTGAAAAATGTATTTAGAAAAAGTAAACTGAAAAACTTATGGCCTAGAAAATGTTAGATTGCCTAATTAGCCACCTTTATAAGCTAGACAAAACCACAGGGGCACCTAATAAAATACACTTACTGCAAATCATTGCTATTGTTCTATACTCTTATAACTTTATCCTTACAAAATTATGATTTTAATGTTTTTATTCTTAAATCTTACATAATTAAAAGCTCACTCCACTTCTGCACAGCAAGGCAGCTGATTGCCACAGCTATGGCAAGTCTGACACACAAACAGCAGCCTGCTCATGGTGGGGCTGGGTCCATAACACACATCAAGGCAAGTGAGAGTTCACCTGAATCAATACCTAAAGAACTCTTCAGAAATACCACAGCTCACCTTCAGCTCTCCACAAGGGAAGTCTTTAGGACTTTTCAGCTTCCTGATAAAACCAAGACTGTTGCTAGTAAGGGTGCATAGATGTCAAGTACAATATAGCCAAATACAGCCAGCTGGGAAAGTTTAGTATTACCCTCAATCTTACAGCTTTTACAGCAGACACTTTTTTTCACTGTCTTTTCATTACAGCCTTTCATCTTTATTCACCAAATTTATATATCCCACTCAATTTTATCTTCATTCCACTGTATAATTCTGCAATGGAAATTGTCTCTTGAAAGGATGTCATCTTTAATACACTGTTTCTTCGCAAGGCTTCAAGACTGTATTATCTATGTTAGGTCATCAATAACTTTTTGTTCAGTTATACACTGAATATATTCAGTCCAAAACTGTCAATTCGCTTGTTAAGATTTATGCAAGTACAAGGGAAAACTGCAAGCTCAAATTTTTTTATTTATTTATTTTTTAAGGGCTGGGGGAGTTGTGGATTTTAAAAAAGTATTTGTGCAGCAAACAATTAATAACTTCATACATATAAGGACAACTAAACAGAGGAGTTGTCTCAAACAGAAAATTTATTTTTATATTAGCTAGCTCACGGTTTGGAGCATCTATTCTGCATTTGGGATGAGGAATGGAGCTGAAAGCTGACTGGAAGACACAAATTAGGTTAGATAACAACAGCCTTGTGTGGCAGCAGGAAGGCAGCCAAACCTCATACTATTTATTATCCATGCCAACAGGCTGTTTTGTTAGGTGAGGATTTTTGAGTGGTTTTCAGCAAGAGGAAGAGCATTCCAGCCTTCTCAACCTTATAGTGAGCACTCATCTGCATTATGCACTAGCTGGAACCTTTGAGCTCTTTTAACAAGATCACTCATGCAAAAATCTAGAAAGCAGGATTAGAGCACTGATGAACAGTAAATTAAAAAATGGAGAAAATGGCAACAATTCCTTATCCATGTAGAAGTACTGAAAGGTATTCTCTCTGTTTCTGCTGCCTGGGTATTCGGAAGCATGACATTCAACAAATCATCTAGATCAAGAAAAAGAGAGTAACCAAATGCAGATATGCCTCTTCAAGCAAGAAGTTGAAGTACTTCTGTCAATACACCCAACTCACAAGCAACAGGAGATAACCTATAGAGCAAAAAAGCATTTTCCCCACATATCTCATCACAGGGTTATCAAAAAACCTAAAGGTTTTCCCGGAGCTGTGCAAGTTCTCAAGAGCAGTTTTTGATTTATGAGACAGAACACTAATACTTCAGTTTTGTCCAGCACCATGTGACTAAATAAGACAACCTATTCTTCCTCTCAAGTTATGCTGAAAGTTTCACATAGCACCAAAACTGTTTTATCAAAACTCATTCAAAACTTTTCCACAAATTAAAAATAAGACCAAAAAACTCCTGTCTCATGATGAAAACTGTTACCATTACCAGCTACTTCCAAGAACATAGCTTTAACAAATGCTGTTTCATAGCTTCTGTTACTTTCCCCACTTTCTTATGCTCTAAAAGCAATGTCATTAGCTGTACCCTTAAAATATTGGGAAATCCAAAATGGTGGTGAATTAATTTCTTCACACTTCATGAAACGTCCTCCCATGTAACAACCAACTCCACAGGAACAATTCTGATTAGAAGGTAATTCCTCTCTACCAGCCCTTCTCACTTGGTTCTACACTCATTCTCAATTGTTCTACAATTGTTCACTCTTGGACTAAACTCCTAGTCAGATTCTGCACAAGAGATCAACCAAAACAAAAAGATTCTAGGGAGTTCCTCACGCTGGATCCTTAGAAGGGAATAAAGTGCTATCTTCCAGAGGAAATGAAGGTGGCTCATGGCCATTAAAGGTCCTGTGGGCACCTTTTGTTAAGTTCTGGTGGTTTATCCTAAGTGTCCCAGCCAAATTAACTCTACTGGAGTAAAATTTGCTTAAATGCCTCAAGCTCCCTTTGATGCTGTGTTCCTCAGCTCTGGCTCTCAGCTGCCACGTGATGTTTCTCAAGGTTGTTAAACAGCTGCTGTGTTCAATCTTTGAGGTAGCTGCACTTCAGTGATAAAGTAAGTGAACCTATATATAGTTTGTAAATCCATTTGTTATGTCTAAAGTACTTTGAGATTTAGAATGTGCAAGAAAGCATACATATTAAGCTTTTTAAATTCTAAAAAGGGGGACTGCCATAACTGGCAGGATCCATGTTCAATCACTTTGTACTTAACGGTTTGAAAAAAATTACATGCAAATTATTTAGAATTTTACTCCACTTTTCAAAGCATGAAGTTAAATGTTCCCATTTCTAAAAATAATAATAAAAATCAATAACTATTATTCAGTATTCATTTGATATTTCACAATGGACCACTGTGAAGTTGAACTCCAGGAACGGTTGCCGTTTCAAGCCTCCAAAGGGTTATTATATACAGCACAGAGAAATAATAATTTAAAAACACGTATAAAAAAGCAGAAAACATCCTTTCTTTTGTAATCTAACTAAAGATGTTAAAAGACTGAAACAAATTAATTAAAATTACCAACCAAGAGTAATAATGGCACTGATGAGAAAACAGATACAGACAGAGTCTAGTTACAACAGGTAATAGATGCAGGAAAGACTATCCATTAATACTGTGGGCTCAAAGCAACACGCCTCACTTTTAGGAAACATACCAGCAGAAATAACTAGTGTATTATCCTGTGGTTGCTTAGAGATGACTTAACGAGTTCCTG
>VYXF01007242.1:548725-590152 GCA_013397295.1 Polioptila caerulea
TTTGGTTTTTTTTTTTTTTTTTCCAGAAAGCTTCCAAGACTTCAACATAACCTGATTCATTTAGGAAAAATGAACATTTTGATGAGTTTAAATGAAATAAAATCTGAGCCAGTTTCCTCTATGTCAGCTCAGGAAGACAATGCAAAAGGCTTCTATTAAGACTATGTACGAAGGAATGATTCCAGGTAAGGATGAAGAACTTCTTGTGCCAGGTTCAGCCAAAGGCTACAAACAGTGTCACACCTCATCCCTAAGAATCACCAACAGAAGATACTTAAGGAATGGCAAAAGAGAAAGGACAGGGTAAAACTCTTTTAAAGATTTTCCCAGCTTTTGGAAATAGCTCAAGGACCACTTGAACCACTGTCTCTGTATTCAGTGGTCACTGAATTAATGCATTAATGATGCATTAATGACCCCAATGAACTTCAAGTGCTTTTCAAACCCATGCAAACTTTTAGCATCTGCAACATCCTGCAGAACAACTATAAACTATATGGAAAAGTACTTTATTTTCTTGAACACACACACATGCAGCCACACAGCTTCTCTTTTAACACTTTCTAGTTCTTGCATCAGGAGAGACTAGGAAAAATCATTCTGCATTCACCTTGTTTGTGCCATTCAGGATTTTATAGACCTTCATCACATCACCTTCAATCAAAGTCTTTTCCCAACCACAGTCCTAATTTACTTAGTTGTTCCTCGCCTGGAAACCAATCCAAATCTTTGTTGCCCTTCTTCTTTCCAAATAACTTAATTTATTCCAGGGGCCTCTGCTTTTTAACCATTTCTACAGCCATGTCACATACTCAGTATTATCCCACTTGGTGCCAAATCCATCAAAACACTTCCTGCTGCCCTTTCAGAGCAGAGCTTCTATGTCCATGTGGGCAGATCAGAAAAACCGTGTGGAGAACATCACAGCATTACCAATGTATATAGCACTTCCTGAGGTGTACTTAAGCTCATAGTGCAGGAATGGAAAGAGTGTACTAACATATGCAGTTAGATTCATTTCACCCAACTCTGACATCTAAAAGCCAGTTTAAGCTTATCCATTATTATCCATTAGCTTACCCGATGATCCACTTATAGTAAATGGAGGAAGAAAAAAGCATATCCAAAAACAACTCACCTAACAGATTTTGGGTTGAGGAAATCCTCCCTGCTCTAGACCATCTTAATAAAGTAAGGGGTTTTGGAAATCCCTTACTGATCAGTGTATCTGATCACTAAGTGTGATCATTATTGTTATATAGATCAGCAACGCAAATCATGACATTTAAAACCAAACAGTGAGAAAATGTCAAGAATTCAAAAACCTTCTGTGATTTGGTCTCTTGCACAACTGTTGCCCTAAGAGGCCTAGTACCACTTTCTTTGTCATCCTCAATTTATTTATGACAAATACTTCAGAAGTGATGTTAGCAACATAAGACACTGCTCACCAAGACTGAGCTACTTCATCGACACATGGCTCACCATGAGAAATCCTAACTTAGGGCCTGACCTAACAGACACCTGACCTGTGTCTTCTGGAGTCAGCAGGCACAAATGAGCCTCAAGTGAAAAAGACAGGCCTTGGCTTTGGTTTTGCAAATGAACCTAAGATTGATCTCTAAAAGAGGAAGGTGTTTATTTGTCCCACACAGATTCAATGACTCAGTTTAAACAGACATGGAATAACCTTCTACTAAAGAAAAGCTACTCAAGGATAGCATTGAGATCTTCAGGCACTCACCTCAATGAGAATCAAGAATATCATTAGAGCCACTGTGAGGGAGAACACAAAAACATTTTTGTAAGGATAATGATTTCTCACAGATCTTGTGCTAATTTTTAGAGACAAAAGACATGCTCTGTTTGGAAATTTGTTTATTCTATGGCATCTCTACCTCCTGTGAAACATCTGGCAGCATCTGACATGAACAGCACCTTAAAATACACAGCCAGACAGGGGGAGGGGTGGAGGGTGTCCTCATCCATTCCAAAACCCTCCTGTTGAAGAGCATAATTGTTTCAGCTATAACTATAAAAAGATTCTGAGTGCACAAAGAGCACATTCATGACTCAAAACACAATAAATGACTACATATGAACTTTGAGACAATTTGTTATATTAGAAAAACAAATAATGCAAACTGCCAGATAGTAAGATATTTTGTTAGGGAATGCAAGTGCAACTGAAAAAACAAAGCCTGGAATGGGAGCAGCATCCCAGCTTCAGCTGAACAGAATACTCAAAAATAGACATGTATGAAAATAATGTATGATAAAAGTAACTGTGTTTTCTGCCATCTATTGGCCTTTTTAGCTAACAATTATGAAACAAAGGACTACACCACTGACAAGGTACAGCTTCTGCTGTCTTATAAGGGAATGCAGAGAAGGTCCTCTCAAACTGCCACTGAATAATGACACTTGAAGCAAGTTTCTTTACGCAATTGTTTCAGTCTAACACAGTCACTCTTGAAGAAAGCACTGGGAGGCTCTGCTGGTCACAAAAAACAGGTGAAAAAAGACTGCAAACCTCCTGATTAAACTAAAAACCATAGCTTAGGATAAAAATAACCACTTAAATTCAACAGCTTACTATTATGCTTGTTTCCAGCTACTAAGAAATAATGATCAAAATATACAAGCTTTACTAGTACTAGTACATTTCTCAATAAACGCTATTCAAAAAATGAAGATTTAAGTTATTGCCTACAATGAAATTCCCAAATGTGTTGAGTAGATACTAACAAACTGTATGTTACTTGAATTCACACAGAAAACAGTTAATGTCATTTGTATAGACTTCCCACCAGTTATAATTAACAGTAAAGAGGCCTTTTCTTCTTTGTCACCTCTCTATTCAGGCCTTATTTGCGTTTGTTTGTACTTGCTATCTGTTAATCTCTCGTAACAAATGACAACAATAACTGTTGCTATTATGCACTGAAATTAACCATGTAGATAACTGTGTGAAGGGAGCTATTTTTAAAAAAAGCCCTATCAGAAACACGTAGCTCTTTATCTCTCTTGTTTTGCTTTGATAATTAAGCCATAGCCTTGATTTCTTTTAAACAAAAAACTTTTCCATGGACATGCATGTTGCAATCAAGTTCAATACATGCATTATGTTCTGGTTCAATCTGTTCAAGTGCATTATTGTTAACCCTTATTTGATCCATGCCTGTCATCTTCACTGACCAAACAAAACCAATCCTTCATTTCCCAACAGCTATCACTGAGTCCGTAAATTAATTTGCAGTAGATCAAACAAAATCATAATAGGGAACCTTCAGCTTTGCTTGACTTGGTATCTGCAATACTGTGGGAAATAAAATACAAGATGACAAAGGGAAGGAAAAAAAGCAACTAGCGTTTCCAAACATCCTGCCCACAAATGCTTAGTTCATTTTAAAATATAAAAAAGTGTGCAAAAAACCCCTGAAATACATGCACAATATAAAAGAAAATCCCCGAAGACTATTAAGTCCATGAACTGTAGCTAACAGGGAGAAATTTGCAAGTCAAAAGTAATTTTTGTTTCTTTGTAAGTCTGTTCTTGAGAATTAGCCTCTCCCATTCTAATGATCAACAAGCGTTAGAAATATTACCCCAAAATACAGAGGCAAGTGGTTTCGCAACAGCCTTTCAAACAGAAGTTCCAGGGGTCAACAACATGCGTTTACTGAGCTATATCTTAATAATTTTTACAAATTACTTTTGACAATGTAGCTTGGATACCTGCTACAGTCGAGAACTGAATGTGCTTCTCTAAGACACTTTAGTTCTGCATCTGTTCCTGCCTTCAGACAGACTGGATGCTGAGGCACTGCAATACTTTAAAAGTTCATGGG
This sequence comes from Polioptila caerulea, assembly GCA_013397295.1. Taxonomy (NCBI): domain Eukaryota; kingdom Metazoa; phylum Chordata; class Aves; order Passeriformes; family Certhiidae; genus Polioptila; species Polioptila caerulea. The sequence goes on from VYXF01007242.1 coordinate 552,577, forward strand.
GAATGAAAAAAAAAGAAGTGCTGGTAAAAAGCAGAAAGCTGCAAGCACTGAAAATTATTCAGAAGTCACTATCAGTTACTTCAGAGATGAATTTACTTGTAATCCATGCTTGCTCCTCTGCAATCTTCCTCCCCATTGAAGACAATATTAACGTGGATTTTTGAAAATGGGATCTTGGTGGATGATGCCCATTCTCAGATGGCTTATCTGGCATATCTGAGCACATTACACCCCAAACCCACGTCTCCAGCACTGCAGAGCTTAAGTTATCACCTTACACCATCAAACCCACCAGAAGGGAAGTAGAACTCAGCCTGAACACACTGTCCTGGTCAGCCAGCTTAAGCCTGCTGCTCATATCACTCATCAGCAAACCAGTTCTTGGAAGGCTGAATGTGAGAGACAATGTAATGAAGATTTTCTGATCCAGGTACCAGTGTGAGTTGCTAATCTGGACACTTTCACTTCACACTGGCCTTTCTTTTCCTACTACTCTCACAAAAGTGTTATTATTTCCACTTACTCCAAGAGCAGAAGCTTCAAAACCTGCTTTCCTGACAACATCCATTATTATGGATAGTATCACCTAACAGGGCAAATCTGGCTGAAATGGCTTGAAATCCTTTGGAAGGATGAGGTTTCACCAACACTGCATTACTGGATACACTATCAAATCTACTGATCCCCCCCAGGCAATATTAAAAGACAGATGATTTTATGAAGTTAATCAGGCAGTTCATTGTGCAACAGAAGACTTAATCCAGTGACCTGAAAGTCATCAATCCCAATTGCAATAACTTGTTCCACACATGTGCTGTGCTCTCCTGTCCCACCTGTGTCTTCTGTAAATAGCTGAGTGTTAGGGGGAACAGACAAACTTTCCTAGTTGTAGACAACATGTCAGGGACTAGAACCACAACCACTATTTGCATATTCTTTGGCCAACATTTTGACTATCAGTAGCAACTACATCTTTTGAGAATTACATAATGATTTTATACTTCCAACGTGAAAGGTGATAGGAATATTGACGGAAAGATGAGGTCTTGCAGTAGAGTCGGGAAAGTTTTACCACTGCATATCAGAAATCAAATTTCTTTGAAGTAATTTCAACTTCTAATCTGCTTTCTTGCCTGTTCGGAACAAAGAAACACTCTAGAAGTAACACTGGCACAATCCAATGCATCTGCCCCACCTTGGTGAGATATTAGCACTAATGAAAGTCTGAATGACTGTGTGTGAGAACTAGTGTCAGGCACTGGAATTTCAGCAGACAAAGCAGACCTGAGTGACACCTACCTGTCATTGCTACAATTCCAAGTAGAAATCCCCTCAGGTCAGGAATGCTATCATAAATAGTGATGTAAGACTCCACCAGAAAACTTTACTCAGTAATGTGACTCATAGAATCATTAGTGCTGGAAAACACCCCTAAGATCAGAGTCCAGCCATTACCCCATTAGCCACATCCACACACCTTCTGAACTCTTCCAGGGACAGTGATTCCACCACTTCAGTGAATTTCAGCATAGCTTAGGTTCCTCAAGCAACACCCCACATTTTCGTGAGGTAATATACCTGATAAAAACCTCAGAGGATGCACTGTTATAAACAAACCAATTCTACTGCTGCTAGACAAAAGAAAGTCACAGACTCATTTAACTTTTGAAAGGGTTTTTCCAGAGGGAGGACTTGCTGAGGTCAGAACTGGTACAATCAGAAACACACACTTCTCTCCTGCAGTAACAGCAACCCTCTGCAGAGTCCTGGTGCCTGCCTGCTCTGTGCACCTTCCGTGGCTGCTTCATCCCAAATGCCCCTCCAGAGCAAGCACAAAGACACATCAGAGAGCTGCTGGAACCATCTTCTGGATGGAGCAACTCATCTGTGAGACCACCAAAGCACAGTCAGTGCAGAACACTCTGATCAGGAGGGCTCCTCACAGGTGATACCCTAAGACATGATTTTGTCAGGTCTGTGTGTCTCCTGACAGCCTGGGCAGACACAGCCACTCCTCTGGAACTTGCAGCTACTAATGGCAACAACCTGGAGATGAGATTATCTGAATTTATATAAGACTGGATGAATATATGAAAGGGACACCTCATGATGTTTAAAAACCTACCTCATGGTCACCCCCCTCTTTGGGCACAGGAAAGAAAACACTAAGCAAATTCTTCATAAAGGCAAAATTCTAAGATAATTTTGTCAGAAAAAAAACATTTGAAGGAAACAAAAAGAATGTGCTGCCACAGAAGGGCATAATATATCTGGAAGAAGAGTCATTTGGCTTCCTTCTTCCCTCTCCCCTTAGAAAAATGACCACAATCAGAAAGAAGGCCTTTACAAGGAGCATCTTATCTGTTTTGGCATTTTTCCTATCAAGGAATATCTCCTGGATAAGTAATAAACAGGCACACTATTTACAAGAATCATGCAAACCAACCCTAAAAAGTGGAGTAATGAAGTTAAAAGCAATCACTAACTCAGAATTCTGGGTCAGCAACTTTTTCAGAATCCTTCAAAGCTCGATATTTTCCAAACAAATCAGTTACCAAGCACTAATGAAAACATGCACCTGTGACACCACACATAAATTGAGAAAGATATCAATTTATCTGTGAAGGAAATTCAGGGGACTTGCAAAGCCTCTTCCATTAGAGATCTTGGACATATTGAGATCTCAAAGTAGTCTATGGAGAGACATTATTATTGATACACAAGTCATTCCAGACTTCTTTTAACTTCAACAAAAAAATGATGGAGAAGCTCTCTACACTTCTTTAATATGTTACTACAGGGAGATCAAGTTGTACTAATTTAAAAGCCCTAGTGTTATGTTCAAGAGATCTCTGCTAGAGAAGAGATATGTCTGAACTCCATCTGAGAATTTTAAAATGTAAAAGAATTTTACAGCAAAGAGTGTGTGCAAGGTGTCTCTGTCAGGTATAACTGAAACTTTTAAGTCAAAAATATCTTAGAACTAAGTTGAAATATTTATGCTCCAATTTGAGTATATAAGACAAAGATTATTTTCAAGAATATTTTAAGGTTTTCTACCACTGTAACAGTTAATCATCTCTGAATAATAATTTCCTTTGATATTTTACAGACTCTTCAAATAAATTGTTTTATAAAAGGAACTGGGTCAAGAGTCCACTATTGATGCTGGCTGACTGGAGCTTTTATCTTTTTACTTTAAGTGGAACAGTACCATGTTAAACATGCTGCCAAGCTTCTTGCAGATGAAAAATATTGCAGCATATGCTTAGAACAGTGAAATACCTTAGGTTAGCATAAATTCTTTATATATTTACCCTACAGCTTCAATCCCTTACCCAGGGAATGCTTATTCTATGTTCTCTGATATTTTGTTAGGTGTTGTGTACATTTTGGAAATGCAAATAGTTTTAGTAGTAACAATTATAGTAACAACAGCTGAAATTAGTTCCCGAAATTTATACATAAAGCTAACTATAATGCATTAAGAAATCTGATCACAGATCCAGCATGGTATATGACTATTCAGATCACAAGAGAAGGACCTAATTTATCAACTCTCTCTTGGCCATTGACTTCATATTAACTTTTCTTTTTCTGTGCAATAAATATCATAGCTAGCTTCTCACCCAGGAAAAAATAGGTTACATTTCCCAGTATGAGTATTTTTAGTCTGATGCTACCTGATCATCCAATTTAGGGAAAATGTAAACAGTGACCAGAGCATTTCACACTCCATTTCATGCTGCCTAACTTCAATGGAAGTTGGATGATATGAATTCAATTGCTTTTCTAAGCATTTCCTTATTTTCAGAGCTTCTTGAGTTTTGGCCTATATAACTGATCAGAATTCAGCTGTGGGATGGAGTGGATAGCAAAAACTCTTATAAAGAAAGGAAATTCCTTTCCTGGAGGTTCACTCTTCTCTAGAATTCCCCATTATCCAGGCTGATGAACAGATAGACATGATCTCTTAGGAAAAATACTAAACTGTCTCTTAAACGAAAGATGAAATAAGGAAATACGCTTTTGAAAGTGCATTACATGAGAACAGTAGAGGTCCTGGAGAAGACTGGTTATATATCCAGTATTATTATCACATGACTCACATTAAAGGATGCTATCAAATTGAAGCATCTTGGCAAGTAACTTCCTAGGGGAAGGCAAATGATCACTTTAACACAATGCTGGCAAAAGAGAAGGACACCCACTCCCAAATACTCCTGCTCTCAGAGACACTCGTATCTGTTGTCAGTTCCTCACTGGAAAACTGTCACCCCAAAGAGGCACCTGGCACCAATGGGAACTACACCTTCACAGGACCACAGGGAAGGTCCAAAGCAACTACACACACTGCAATTGAAGGCACTGTTGCTACGCTGACTTGCTACCTTAAAGAAAGCATGAATGAGGACATAAACACTACCTGAATTTCCCCAAATATAAAATGTCCTTCTATCTTAAAAAAGCTGGTGATACTCGAATGAAAAAAGCTCTGATGTAAATTCCAGGTGGCCATTTGAGAAGTGAAGCTAAGTGCACTGATCTAAAACATCCAAAATACTCCCCTTTGGATTTTATGGAAAACAGCCATAAATTTGAGAGATTTAAGCCACAACAAAATTCTGTCCCATTGTGTGTTTTTTAGGATTTCCTTCAGAACTTGCATATCTCACAGTCCAATCAGCAATGCATCACTCTTGTGAGGCAAAGTCAGCCACAAAATATCAAATTTCTGTTTAGAGGCTACCAAAAATGGAAGTCTGTAGAGTTTCAAGAATGGTATTTTGTAATTCTGAATATTCCAAAATAACAGCATTCTAATTCATAACTGGAAAAAAAAAACCAACCTTTAAAAAGGAGGAAACCATCCAAGATCAAAAGAAAACCTCATATTTGCAAGAAAATTTTATTCTCAGCACTATTTGTCATACCAGTTTTACCACTAAAAGTCTTGGAGGTGTGTGTATGTGATCAAAGCAAGAGATAACTGAAGAAGTAAGAAATGCACCCTAGCCTTCCCCCTCCCCCAAGTACTGAAACACTCAAGCTAACATAAAAAATGTTTTAAACAAAATTATCAAACAAGACATAAGTGAAAAAAGATCTTGTAGGTCAATGTAAGTGTTTTACATGTTATTAAAAATTGATTTTTTTAAGATACCTTTAGATGTACAGTCACATGTCATTTCATAAAAGTTATTTGAAACTTATTGATCTCATTTGTGCAAAGCCCAGGCTCCATCATCAGTCTGCTGAAAGGATAATAGAGCACTCCAAACTCTAGTGATAGATTTGATGCAAACAGTGGCCCTCACTTTAGCACGTGTAATAGCACCACAAGTGGACAAATTCCAACCTTAACAGTTGTACATTACAAACTAAATTAGCAAATATGTTCTGCTTTACTTCACATCAAATCCAATGCCTTGGTCTTCTTATCACCACTAAAATAAGGTTCTAGGCACCAAAATACACACCACAAAAGATTAAAAAGTCTTCTCACTCACAAAGAGACCCAGCTATTACCAACAATTTTATTTCACTTAAGACAGACTGAAAACAGCTAAAATGGACTTTGAGCAAGCAACTGAGAGAAGACATACTTAAAATGACTACACATGGAAAACTAAATTGAGAAAAGGATCAGTGAAAGCAGCCTTATGGATTTCTGTACTGAGAGCAAAAACCTCTAGAAGGATATTTAAGTCCATTCTGCCAAAATACTCTCCCTATTCACACAACTCAAAGGAAGCCATATTCTTAGGCTACAATAGGTCACAACTAAGTACAGTACCTTGCTTCAGAAAGAATTTTGCTTTGTCTGTCAACTATCAACAAAGCACAAAGAGCTCATACAGCCCATCCATATATTGCTTGTCAAGGAGTCTAGCAACACAAAACCAGTAAGAATTCAAAAGATTTCTTAAAAACTATGCTTCTAGTTTGGTTAGAAAGTTAAAAACACTCTACTGCCCCCAATTACTATACAATTCTGTTATCTTCCTTCTCCCTTCAAATTTTTGTACCGTCCTTGATTTTTTCAGATGTGTCACATTGAACTTCCTGCAAGACATCAGATGTAAGACAGAACACGCAAAGGTTTTGCTCACATACATGGCAGCACCTACAGGCAGGTTCGTCAAGTCTAGTATATATTTCAAGCTGGTAAAAAGACAAAAATATTGTTTATGTGAAGCATTTATCTTTGCAATATGGTTATGAACATCTCTGAATACTGAAGGAGTTAACAGAGTTCCAAAAACTTTAGATGTAGTAACGCACAGACATGGGTATGTGAGTTCAGAGGAGCTCAAAAGAGTTAAAGGTAAGGGCAGAGAGAGGGGTCTCAACAGTCTGGTCACCTTAAACTAGAGAACTTGAAAGCATCACTAAGCAGTGTTTGTTCATTTAAGTTTAATTATTTTCTCCTTGAGAATGGCACTAATGAAACTGAATATCTTTCACGGTTTCGAAGAGCAGTCTGAATGGTCTGTAAACAGGACTGGGGGCAGACGGGAGAACTGGCTGAGCCAGGGGGTTGCTAGGTGATGCAGAATGTAAACCCACAAACTTGTTCAGGTTTACTTTGCTTTCACACTACTCTCACACAGGCTCTCCAAAGTCTTAAGAATTAATTTCCAGGTAGCTATTTAAAAAACAAAAAGTAGAAATAATTAAAAAAAGAAAACTCTTTAATCCTCCTCACCTCTTCCCTCCCTTCCTCTGCCATCCCCCCAAGAATGATAAAGGAGAGATGAAAAGAAATTCACGGCACTAAAGTGCAGGAAACCATTCCCTCTATATACTTGTAGGTAACTGTTGAAGACTGGTCATTGTGAAAAACTTTTAATACTTTCTGCTTGATTTTTGCTTTTGTACATGTAAACAAAAATGAATTCTGGAACAACATATTGGGCCTTTAAAATACCTAAACTGAATATACAGTCTTATTTACTAACATTTCCACCACCGATTACAGAAGCAAACTTTTCAGTACAGCCATGTGTTTCTACCTCCACCCTTTTCAGAGCTGTGATTATTTTTTTTTTCCCCTAAAGTATCTGATCAGAGATTGTCCGGTAAGAGCACTTTATTAGATCATCAGTCAGAGGGTTTTACAAGCACCAAGAGCTATGGGCTCAAATGCAGCACATCAGTTTTAATAGCCGAAGGTCTAATAGTAAACTGCAGATACTGCTGAGAACTTTCCATGCACTGAACTCTTGAAAAAGCACCATCTCTCAAGCTTAAATGCAGCTGCCTCTTTCAATGCCGCAAATGGGTAAATTTGACAAAAAAGCCACCATTAAGACTACATGAAAGGCTCAAGACAACATCCTTTCAATGCTTTGTACTTCAGTAATCAGATGTACTTACTCACCCCCTCCCCCAAACCCGATCAAGAACTATTTCTGAATGGTAGGAAATAATTCCACTTTGTACATCTTTTAGTTAATCAAGACTTTCTATTCAGCAATTTGACCTTTTGTTCAAAACAGGATTATCAGTTTTTTCGCCAGTTACCAAGGGCGACTCGCATGGTGAACATAATTGCAATAATTTGCAAAACACCATGGCAACCCACATTACAACTAGGTAAATACTGGTCTTTTGTGCTACATTGTTATTTTCAGAGATGCTGAAGTCAAAGAACGAATGACAAATGAACACAAAATTTATATTTGCTTTGTCTCAAAAGAGAAGAAAATTGATAACAAGAATTGGGGGGAAACCGACTACAGCTGTAATTTCTAACTTGATTAATTAGGATGGTAACAGTCCTTAACAGTATATTCAACAAACAGCCCTGACTTAGTCTCTCCACCCACCTCTCTCTCTTTCTACACTACTACCACTAACCCCCACCCCAGACAAATTTTTTCAGCTAGGAGAACAAACAACTCCATTTGCTCTTTTCTTCAACTTAATGGAATTCTTAATTACAGAATATTGTTCTCCTGCTCTTCATTACACTGAAAACTGAAAGTGAGAGAGAGAGAGGAGGAGGAGGAAGACGGTGCCAGGCAGACAGGGTAGCTACAGTCATCCTCCCTGCCTTTGCTTTTTTGGTCCATAGCAGACCTAAAGATGAGATGGCATTTTTTGTGGTTTGGTGATTTGTTTTTTTTTTTTCCTCTTTTTAATATTAGCAGCTGTTGTACAGCAAATAATTAAGTAAACTAGTGCTCAAGTTCTCTCCTGGCAGCATAAATAAGACATGAAAGCTTAAGTCAAGTCATGATTAAAATCCAAATCAGAGAGGAAACAGCTGCTTAAAAAGAAAAAAAAAAAAAAACTCTTAAAATTATCAGACTGGGTGGCTTCTAACAGAATACCTACTATACTAAAACATTTTCCAATGAATAGAATTATAATAAATAATAAAGTAATGTTTTTAAACCTTATTTCTTTACAATTGTAAGGAACTTATTGTTACAGTATAGCTTACAGTATAGGCTTCTAGTAAGACTCCAAGAAATCACACTAAAACAAAATTTTCAGAAATATTTTGGAAATATAGAGAAATAATTTTGCCTGAGAAAAAGAAATTGCTGATAACAGCGTAATACATGTTACCAATGGATGTCACATTAAATTTGCTACATTTTACTGGAACACAAGTTCCATGCTGAAACATTTATTATGCCACAGTGAGTTGATTGAATGGTTGAGAGCTTAATTTTCATGATATCATTAATAAAAACAAGTTATGCCTTTATACAGACCAAATCCTGTCATCAGCTGTATGCATATGTTCCTTGTGAAATGCAATGGCACCCTTTAGCAGTAGATTTTCACATACAGAGTAGATGAGAAATACATTAAGCTCAAGAAGCCTGCAATCAGAAGCCAGGGTAATCCTCATCTCAGTCGTACAAATCACATGTCAATTTAAAGGGCCACGTCTATATTTTAATTCTTTTTAAAGTCCTGGATTGCCTTTACAATAAAACAGGCTTTTGAAGAGGGAAAGAGCTACTGCCGCAGCCCTGTGTGCTGGGAACACTGGGGAGAGTATGCAGGAAAATGAAAGGGATGAAAACAAAGTGCTAAAGTCAACTGAACGTGGCCCCAGGGTGCTGAAATGCACCACGGCCACTACGCAGATTCTCTGTGCTGCTGGACAAGTCATTTCCAGTTTACTGAACAGACCCACAAGCAATGAGCACCTCAGGAATCAGCTTAGACCCAACTGCAGCCTGAAAGTTCTTCAGGCAGTTACTCACTACTATACCCTGAAAAACCAGGTCCTTTGATCCACAAATTGGGCACCAAACTTATGAACACATTCGATGTTCAGTCCTCTGTGCCTTACCTCTTTGACAAACAGAAATAATAATTGACCTGTCGCTTAACACACAGCTCTTGTTAAGATGATTTTTAAGAGCCACTTGATCCCGCAGTAAGTGTGCCACAGAAAACTCCATGAGAAAATAAATAATCCTAGGCAAAGTTTCAGAGAGCACATTCAATAAGGTAAAGAGCATCCACTATACAATGGAGAGAAACAAATACAGACCAGCTGCTCATCTAACGAGTGCTGTCCCACCTGTACACTCTGAAACACAGAATGGGGTAACACCATACATAAATGACCTGCATTAAACTCAAGTAAGCAGTAGTCACTGTATCTTCAACTTTCAAATATCCAGCTCTGTAGTATCAGGATATCTCTTCTATTTTTACTTTTTCTTAAAAATCCCTTCTTCTTCAAAACAGGGTTTAAAGGAATACACAGATTTTGCTTCTTGAAATAAACAGAGTATCCCATAATAACTTTCTATCTTCTCTGAAAGCAATGCATTTTGCCCAGTATTTCCCAACAGCAGAGGCAGGAAAATATGTATGAATTTTCTCATGCTTTTCTTTTTCTATTAAACCAATCACATTCCAGTATAACTGCTTGGTTTTTGTGCCCCAAATTTCACAGGCAATTTTCACCCACACCTGCCTCCTCATGCTATTTCAAGCCCATCTGCCCAGCAAGGTGCTTATCCAGCAGATACCATATTTGAATATTCTAATTCAACCAACCCCACTCAATTCAGCTTCTTTGCTTTATCTACATCCACTCAGGTTCAGCTCCAGTCTCATGTGCCATGTTCTAGTCTCTTTTCCTCATCTACAGTCAATTCTTGCAAGCATTTTTGGGTTGGTTTCCTGGTTTTGTGGGGCTTTTTTTGGTTTTTAGTTATTAATCATGCCTAGGCTCCCATTCCACACCACAAATTTTTCTTAAAAGTTTTGTAAAATTATCAAATCTAGATGGATTTTCTTAGGATGACAAAAGATAACCAAGAGAAAGGAGGAAAGGACAAAATATCTACTCTTCCTCAGTCAAATATTAAAGACTTCAAAGCAATAGCACCTACATTTTGGGTGTGGCAAGGCCACCCGAAAAACATTACCACTGCTTTTACTGCAATGTCTTACAATAAGCCAGTGATTATAATTCAAGCAAGCCTGTAGGCTTCAATTGAACTGACTGATATTACATCAGATTTCCCCTCTCCCTCAGGACCTCAGGTTCATATACTGAGATGTCTACATTTAAACAGCAACTTACTTTTTTTGGAACTTTGATTTGGAATAATTAAACCAAATCTGTAGCATACTTTATTCTGAGATAATAAACATACACTGCCCTACTTAACTCCGCCTTAAACGAGACTTTTCTTCCTGCTACCATTAATTAAACTAAGCATCAAGTAAGACACTTGCACATCTCGAAGAACTTTTTGCTAAATCCTATGGGATGGTCAGGCTTCCTCCTTGGCTTCTCAGGTTTCCATTGCTGTAACTCTTCTCAACACCTGCCCACAACTCTTTCCTCCAGTCTCCTTACGTTGTGCTCAAACTTGACCTTAGACCTGCCTATTCTTTTTGACAGAGAGCTCTTGCTCTGCCTCCCTACTGACTTTGCCTAATTTCCCTTTCCCACCACTGTCAGACTGCACAGTTCTTCACTTCTTCAGAAGGGACTGATGGTCACATCATCTCCATGTCAATAACAAACATCTCCTGAGGAATATCTCCACACATGGCACACCACCTGCTCCAGATGCAGTCTGGAGATGGAGATAAGAGGTCAAAGGGAGATGGAATTTTGAGAGAGTTTAAATCCTTTCCATTAATAAAGAATTTAAAAGGACTATAAACTGAGTGTCTCTGCTACTTGCTATAAAGAACAGATCCTCAGCAGCCAAGTGAAGTCAGAAAGAAACAACAGCATCTCTGAAGAGCTGTTGCAGATTAGTTGAAGACATAAAAATATGTTTTATTTAATCTTGAAAAAATCCTAATCTATTTTAGGTTAAAATTTCAGCTAAGACTCAACTTTAGACAAATTTGGCATACAAAATAGCAAGGCAGACATCCAAAAAGTGGCAATGCTTCAAAAATTTAAAACTTATTTTTTCAAAACTTATGACCATGTAATACATGGTAAATTTTATTAAAATCTGCTTTGAGGCTAGTAGGAAGAAAATTAGAAGGACGAGGGTTCAGGGAGAGCAGCAGCAAAAAGTGGAAGGTTTTGTGCATTGTTTTTTTGAAAATCTTTTAAACTATTCTGGACACCACCTGAAGTAACTAGATGGACCTTTAAAAATTGATGCTCCTGTGTAAGCATTAAAAAAAGCCAACTCAACAGAAATAAAGGCCTGTCATAAACCCACTGAACTAAAAAACATGAGAATGGGGAAGAGACTGACTGTTTTCTGTTGCTTCTGGTGACAGACAGAGAAAGCAAAATAACACAATATTTCTGTTGCAGTGATTTTTTTGTTTTGTTTTTAACCTAACACTCAAAATTTTTATTTAGTGAATCACATTCACTAAGAACAAGCTGCATAAAATCAGCAGGTAAAGTATGATCCTTCAAATGCATTATGCTTCTGGTTTTTATAAAGGTTCGCTGCTACCAAGACCTGCAAGGCCCTTAAAGCCAACAGCTCAATACTGAAATTGTATGGCCCAGGAGAGCTTTCCAACTGCAAACTCTGAGAGCAGAACAGGTTACTTGTTACATGCTGTCTGCTGGAAAAAAAAAACAAACTTGCTGCTATGGTGTAGCTTCTCTGAGTTTGTAGTAGACATGACATACATGTTGCCCTAAGTCTCTAGAACTAGTATTTTCTAAAAATCTAGAGAATATTTAATAAAAAATAAATAAATCTGAATTTCATTATGACAGGTAAAGAAAAATTAAATGTCTAGAGTAGAAGACTACTTAGAAACTAATATTATGACCTCATTATATACATATGGGTAAAAGAACAGTTCCAAACAACTTGAAAGCTCTCTCTCTTAAGGTAAGGAAAATTACAAGCAAATTTTAATTGCGTGTATAAAATATAAGTATAAAAAATAGAGACTGGAAGTTGACAGCTGCTGACATAAATCAGAAGTTTCCCAAAGTAGAACACTAATAAGGAAAATTAGATATTAACTAAGACTGTAGAAACAAAGCAATAATGTAATGGAAACAAAAACCAGTTTACAGTAGAAAAAACCTGAAATGCAACTTTTCCCTGTATTTTGGAAAAGCACAGTAACAGCATAGTAGCATATAATGATGAAGAACTATGTTCTGCATTGCTAACAAGAAAATACTTAAGCAGCCCTCAAAATTCAGCATATTCAGAACAAATGCTGGAACTCATCAGTCCTATTAGAGCCAAGATGATGTTACTTGCTGAACTTGTCAATCCTTGAAGCTGCCTCAAATGACTGAGACCCAATTCAACCAAAATGACAATTTCCTTGAAACAGTCACACAAGCAAATCAGAACAATCCATGTAACTATTCTACGTTTCAGTCTAACATTAACCTGAGAAAAAACAACAGAAATACTGATATAGACTTTCTTTAAGTGATCAAGAGTTTAAGAACAGGAATGGAATTAACATCAGTAAATATTTATGTACAGAAAAACCTCAAACAAACATGGCAGTTCATTTTTTTTTAAGATTACAGGTTTGGTCGAGAAAGGCAGATACACTACAAATAATCTGTTGAATGACATTTGATTTACTTTCAAAGGACACTGCATTAATTACCATTGCACAGTGTTAATGAAGTACACATGAAATGGATTTAGAGGTGCAAAGTTGAAGCACCTCAAAAAAAATCAATTGACCATGAGACACAAAGTAATGACAGACAAGTAAGCATTTGTCAATATGGAACGCAGAAGGATTGTGCTGCTGTATCACAACAAAAAGGTTACACTCACTCTTTTTACACCACTGATTAGCAGAAGAGAGGAATCAATTTAGACAAAATTCACAGATGACAAAAGCAGAACAGCAAATAATGATAAGCACGAAGAATTTGTTTTGGAAAACCTTGTTCATTTGACACAAAATACACATTAGTTCAGTGAAACAAAAGCGACCCACTGGGAACAAAGACTACAGTGCACACCTACAGAATGGAAACACAGTATGCCAGAAATTATCACCTGAAAAGCAGTCATGGCAGACAAGTTATTCAACATCAGCTTTGAAGGCAGACCTAGCAAGATGTGGAGATTGAATAGTGAAGAACTGAGTGTGAGAAATTAGCTGAATTTCTCCAAGCACATGGGTGAGAATGATACTGGAGCACACACACAATCCTGGTGGCAAGAGTCAAAAAGAAAAAACAGAAGAACCTGCTATGCTGAAGAGCCATAAACCATGTCTGAAGGCATTGAAAAAATAATAATAGCAACAGATCTTGAAGAGCAGTCTCTTACCATCACAAGAGGGGACTGAGAGGTGGCCAGAGAAAAACAAGTAGGTATATTCATGGGAGAAAAGCAACAGGCAGCACAGCATACTTAAATCTAGAGAAGAAAGGAGTAACATCAGCCAGTGCTCAAAAAACCTTGATAGATTGAAAACTGGCTCCGTGTCTGGGCCCAGCATGGTGACCAGTGGAACAGAATCTAGTTGGAGACCAGTCAAGAGCAGAGCAGTCCTGGGGTCCAGTCCCATTCAGGATCTCCTACTGATGGTCTGGGTGATGGAGCACAGAATATCCCTGGTGAGTTTGTTGATGGCACACAGCTGGTGAACCTGAACTGAACATGAGCCAGCAAAATGCTTCTGCCTCTCTCATCACATCCCACATTATCAGCAACAATCCCTTTGGTCTGGTTGGCACAATTCTGCCTAGAGATGTCCAGCAGGGGAACATGGAGAAGGTTTTGGTAGAACCTCTCTTCCCACCTTGCATCACAAGAAATAGGTAGGCATGAAGTCCACCTAAGCCAGTCCAGATGTTTATGTATTAAGCCAATCCAGATGTTTATGTGCTGCAGGGAAGGGCTGATACACCCTTTGTATGGACTGATGCATGGCTCAGGGAAGACCATTATCTTTAGAAAGAGTCATCTGCAGCAGAATGAAGACACCTATGCCACTCCCTCATCACCCAGATATTTGTTAACCAGAATAATTTACCCTGACTTCTCTGATTAGTTACTTCTGATCTTTTTGAATTAAATCTTCCTCTCCTCAAACACCTATCTTTAGGGTTTTTTTTTTTCCTTTTAAATTAGCTTTAGCACAACTCAGTTGTTAGTAATTTCTCAAAAACTCAAGAGAGCAATAGAAACAAATGAGAGAGGTCAGAGGATGGGAAAGGTGAGCAAACAAATTAAAAGCAAACACTAACAACAATTCAGATCACTAAAACTATATTTTCAGAGAAAAAATATTCCAATTGTTTCCCAAATTCCATCAGATGGAATCAGTGTGTGTATACATATATCTGTATGTATTTACATACGTGATGCATATCCAGAAACACCCCCCTAAAATTAAAATTTTCTTTTTTTTTTTTTTTTAATTTCTGTGGATGGAAATTCAAGTCAGGTAACACATCCTTAGAAAAACAGTGTGTGAAACTTTAAGCTAATACTGCAAACAGTTCTGTTTCCTTTGGTGGTTTTCATTTGTTTAGTTTTGGTTGGGTTTTTTTTGTAAATGAGATTAAAGATCACATACACACATAATGTATGGGTGTGATATGTAGAGAATACTTTATGTATATTTTAGAAATATTTAAAGAAATATACGAAGCTAATAGGCTCCCTCTGTTACTATGGTAATAAGCATTTTGTAAGAGGATAAAAACACATAAAAGGTGTTTTTACTGCATATTGATACTAACCCACCCTCTTATGTAATAAAACACACAAAGTAAAAGAAACTGAAAAAGAGAAGCTAAGATTCTAACACTGAATGCAATTTCTTACAAAAAACTTTTTGGAGACTAACAACACATAATTTTCCGTTTTGCTCTAAAGCTGCTGATTTTTAGGGCAGAATTTTCATATAACTCATGCCTGAAAAATATAATTCTGGGCAGATAGCCTATTAAAATATTACATAAATAGTAAAACTAGAACATATAATGTATTCAATTATTATAAGGGTTTTGGTTTAACTGGCAAACACAAAAACAAAAAAGTTCCTTGAAAGTAGCACTTACAGTGAGAACACAACCACTTATATATACAATTACCAGCTAAACAAAGAAAATATATAGAGAAAATATATATGGAGATGATCCCCAAAAAAGATATCTCAGCCTTCAGACCACTCCCAAAGGGATGTGCTGGCCTCTCTGTCCCTGTGAAATGCAGTGAATTCAATGCCATGCTCAACCATTTGCTACTGCATTTCATGAGACTTGTCCCTAATTTGCCACCAAGATAATTCATCCCAGAGTTTTCATCTCCTGCCTGTGGATCCAGAATTTTTTTCCACAAACTATAAATCATAATGCATTTATTCCACAACTCTATCAGAGCAGCAAACACAAAAAGCAGAGCCTCAATTATGTGCATAAACTTTAACTGGTTCTTTGCAAAAGATGGCACACTTGGGAGTTTAACAAGACTCTACTCTTATACCAAACTATCAAATTTGATTTTCCTGTTTTCTATCTTCTGTTAACACATAAAAACAGTGCTGCAATTTCTTAATGAAATAATTTTGTCTGATCCTTTTATTTGCATGATGAAAATATTCAAGACAAAAATTGCAAGATGACAAAATTTTAATATGCAGTTTGGTAAAGTTCTAGTCAGTCCCTGAACAACACGTTTATCTATCCAGTAAAGCTTGTGTTAATGCGATGTAAGAGTTTGGCAAATTCAACTCTAATGGAGCATAAAAGTGCTTTTGCTTGAAAGTGAGATCATTTTTAAAAATTCAAAGCATGATCACTTTTCCCTTTTTTTGCAGGAACAATCTGATACAAGCAGCAAAGCTTAAATAAACTAGAAACATTTCAAATGATCCATAAAGGATTAATAAGCACTGCAGGAAGTCCTATAGGCTCAGCGTATACATTTTCCATCTTTTTCTTCTGCGACAGGCATGACGTGAAATTCTAAACAGAACTCAAGTTTCAAAGTCACTGAATGTTAAGGTCTGCAGCTTTGATACCAGGGGAGAGTGGGGTCACCATCTTGGAATATTTAATTTAAATAGATAACAAAAATATTGATTTTATTAGCATAATAAAGCCCCCAAATTATGGCCCTTCACAATATTCTTTTTCTACTCACAAATAGACGAATGGACAAAAGCAAGGCAAAAGGGGTAGTAGTAAGCTACAGGCCACTAATATAACAAGAACAAAATGACAGCTATTATTTTGGCAGAGATAATCTATGCTGAAACACAAAACACACACGCACACAATTTCTTTCAATACAATTTTCTTGTCTTCCCACTGACTTCTATGATTACCACAGAAAGCAGGGTTCTAAACACATTTCTCAATTGAATCTTCAATCAATAACAGTAAAAATTTGAGAAGGGAGATATGGGAAAACATATTATAGCATTACTAAGTGTTTGCAAAACAGACTGAACTTCCCAATATGCACAGAAGTTGAAAGGGAAAAAAATAAAATAAAAATATATCAGTAACAATGTACCTTATACCTTTACTTTACTGAAATTAGCAAAAGAAAAAGCTGAAACTCCAAAATTCAATCAGTAGAACAAATTGCCTCAAACATGGTCCAAGTTATCAAATTATGTACTTACACTTTTTTTGCTTGTACCACAGCAAAAATAAGTACCACACTTGTAAATTAAGGAATACTTCTCAATTATCAAAAAACCTTCAGATATTCATAGGTACTTTTTAAACAGTGGGAAAGGGTGATAATTTAAAGGAATTTACAGAAAGTAACAAAACTTATCTAAGTAGAATCTATGTATTTACTGGTATAAGGAGCATGGTATAAAAGATAAATATTTAAAAAGTAAGAATGAGATCCCTGCAGAAATTCAAAATGACAAAACTTCTGAGGGAGGTCAGCTTGACCCAAACAGACTCCATCTGCCAGCAAGTATCCACACTGACTCTAACACTGATGTAGGAGAAAAGACAAATAATTCATATCAGAATTGAGAGCTCCTCATGTTGAAAGATGGAAAAGTTTAGCCTCTGCTAAGCTTATAAGGTTGTTTACCACCCAGGCTTTCTGTTCAGAGCCAAAACAATCAACAGTAGAAACTGTTTAGGTGACAGTTACATACAAATTGGAATAACTTCTTGCAGGAGTTGAAAATAGAGAAGATTCAGAAATGCAACAGACAAATAGAAAGTCATAAAAGAGCATAAATATAAAAACCAGCATAGATAATACTGGCCATATTGGGGAGGGGAGGATAGAGAAGAGATGTGAGAATGATAAATGTTAGCTCACAGTAAGAGACTGATGCTGAAAGGCAAAAATTATGCTAAAATAATACATTAATCAAAAGGAAAAGTGAATGAAAAGAAAAAAGCAGAGAAAAAAAAAACTGAACAAAGGACTAGAATAAAGGCAGCAGAGGGGCCTGGCTTGAAATGGTGTCTACAATTCTGGGCACACTACTAAAACCAGGCAGAAGAGACCAGTGTAAAGAACAGCAACAAAACCAGCTCTATAAATTAAAAAAAAATATGATAGAGTAAATTTTTCCATGGTTATAAACATAACAGATACAGCGAAATAACATCACTTTCTGCTAACATTTGAAAATAAGGAAGAGCAGCTTGAGAAGAACAACAAGCATGGCACAAAGAGTATCACAAAAAAGAGCAAATTTTAACTAGTGGAAAGATTTTTATTATAAATTTTCAGGATTAACAGAATAATAGAAGATTTATACCAGAAACTGAAAAATGTTTAATACAGTAGCTGCCTTAAGTCTGATCAAGTGCAGTGCTAAAAACAATGTACAAGCAATTAATTCTATATTTGAATATTGAGAAAACAGAAGATGAAAGGGATTTTGATTCACAGGTATGGCCTTTGTGTACCCATGAAAACCATGGCTCACTTAAGAGAACATCAGTGCTTGCTGATATTTACCCACCACTATCCTGGCAAAAGAGGATTAAAGGAGTGCAAAAGACAGTCCATGAAAACAGAAGTTGACAAAGAAAGCCTACAAATGTGGACAATACAGTACACACATGATAAACTTGTTTTATTTACCTTTCTTTGCAATTCAAAATAGAATCGCAGTGAAGCTGAAAAGATGACAAAACCACAGCAGTGAAAACCAGAAATATTTTCAACTCTCTCAAACAGCCTTTGGAACTCCTTCACACGAAGTGCCTGAAGCTGTATCTGCAGAGACTCACACAGTCATACAGATGAAGACACCTCAGTTTTATCAGAAAAGTCATCTGCTAACTAGGCAGTTGCATCTCCTACCAAAAGTTTTACTGGCAAAATAGTCTTGGAGGAAGTTCCTTCAATCACTAAGCATCTGGCTAATATTAGAGACCAATACTACACTAAGCAAATCCCTTCATTAAATAAAACTCATAGTTTAGTATTTAGTCAGTCTATGTCACTGGCCTGCAATGACCTAACAAACATTAAAAAATAACCCATTTTCTCAGTATTTAAACCAAATTTGAATACTTTATTTCTCATTATGTTCAAATTTGTTTCATCTTCAAAATATTGCTGAAAGCAAGCTTTAGCTGCTGCACAGTTTGCAACAGGAGAGAATTGTACTTGCAACATCAGGGGAAAATGCCAGGCAAAACTATGAAATGTTGTTCTACCTGCAACCACCCTCACCATTCTTGTAAAAATTAACTGCTCATTCAACCTTACAATCCAGTATTATAATAGATAAAGAACATGAATTTTTATTTGCATCGTTTCATTTCACTTAACAATGGAACCCCATGTTTCCCATTTCAGCCTTTTTTCTCATCTTTCCTGCAAATTATTCTGTCTTACGGCCACATGACAAATATTTACAATTGACCAAAAAAGAGGTAAGTTTAAAAGGTACATGGATGAGAGTGAAGGAAAGGGTAACAGAATTCAGATGGGATAAACTGAACACCTTATAAAAACCTCCAAGTATTTCAAAGGATAGTGATGACTCAGAAAAAATGGCTCTTCATCACACAGGACGAGATAGAAAGAGCTTCTAGGACTACTTTATGAGGAAACAAGTTATCTGTAAATTAATTAATTCATTTATTCAAGGAATGAATGATAATGACTTTCTTTGATTTTTACCACTGAACTTTCACACGTCACTGTAGAATGCACTTTTATTTTTCAGAACAGTATCCTTCCCATTACTCCAATAAAAGTAGTAAGCAATTACAGAGGTGAGGTCTTTTATCTTTTTCAACAGTTGACCAATCTGGCTGTTTCATATGACTAAAAATGCAAAGCTGTTAGGTGTTCAAAGCAGAAATGTATTTTGCCAAAGGCATTATTAACAATTAATAATCATTACAGAGTGCCTTGTTTACCTGACCTTGTGTAAATTCAGCAGCCTTGTAATTAGACCCATATTTTGCATATTTGTATATTTCCATGCATAGAATTTGACTCATTCACTCATCCATTAAAATTTGCTTGACAGACATAGATGGATAACCAGGGTACAATTTGTATTTACTGGATTATAGAAAATTGGCCAAACAATGTGTAAAGTTCAATGAAAGCATATTCTTGTCTTTCTCTTGTGAAAGATGGAAAAGCAATAAAATAGCTGAGGCTCTCCCTAAGGTTCTCTAAAAAATGTAGCAGAATTTCATAATCTGATAGTTTTAATACAGCTTTGCTCTAAAAAAAGGATGTTGGGTTAAAAAATAGAACTAAGTAAAAACAACATTAGGCCTACATCTTTCTTCAGGCAATGCAACAGAGAATTCTTCAGTAGAAAGACCTCCTATAAAAGTTAACATATTTCTCCCATTTAATGACTTTCCAGTAACTTTCTAAGCAGCTAGAAGAATTATCTTACTACTTTCCTGTTCAGAAAAAGTATTAAAATTTATGGGTTTTAAAGTATTAGCCAAAATAAGTAAATACTTCAATTAGAGATGCTTGAATGTTTGAGAATAACAGAAAGGTACAGAAGATCTCAACTGAGCAGTCATTTTGGAAAGCAACAATACAGAACAGAATGGGGAATCAAGGAATGTGTTTACCTCTATGTGTGTGCTGGTATTTCGTTAGGTCAGACAGCCTTGTCCAGCAAGACATCTTACAGATTTCTTGTGAAGAAACTGACTTTTCCCAAAAAGTCAAATTAGATGTACTAGTTAAATATGTAACACTTAGATTTCCTTAACAACTTTTATAATCCAAAGGGAATCTTTCCTAAGAGTTCCAATACACTTAAGAGACATAAAAAGCAAAACTGCTTTGTTAGTGTCATTACTCAGGCACAGCTGGAATGTCCTAATAACAACTAATAAAGTCTGCTAGAATTAATCTGAAGAAATTACCAAGACAATGGGAGAGGTTCATCCCTGACAGCGTTCAAGGCCAGGCTGGATAGGGCCTGGAGCAACCTTATCTAGAGGGTGACATCCCTGCACATAGCAGGGGAGCTGCAACTGGATGATCTTTAAGGTCCCTTCCAATCCAAACCTTTCAATGATTCTATGAGCCTGCATTTTCTTTCACTAACTTACTTATTTTAAAGGATATTGTGCTGCCTCTGAAGGTCTTTCCTATCAAAACAGTTTTTAACAGCCTCCTAGGGCTGTATCATTTTTGATCTGTTACAGATAGTTCAGTGACCCATTCCAAGGAGAAAGCTGGAAACCTTGCAGCTAATGAGTTACCTACAATTAAAATCAGGGTGAAAAGAATGGGAAGAAAAGAGATCTGTCTAGATGCCTTTTGTCTTTAAAGAAACAAAAAAGGCCAGTAATCACATAGACACCATCAATATGAGAGACTAAGCCTCGATTATGATGTTGGCTTCTCATACACAGATCTGTGTCTGGAAAGAGCCAGTGAAATTTTTACAGAAACTAAATGTAGTTCTCATTATGAAAGCTTGTAATCACTCCCTTGATCATTTTGCTTATTTTCACTACAGTCTCAGATACTCCTCAAACAGGTATTTGCTACTCAAGCCTTTTTCTGAATGACATCTGATTGCTGGGTGGCACATTGCCATGAGCCTCGTGAAGCCCTTCAGAAATGGACACAGGACAAACACTGAAAATACGACTTTGGAGAAATCCCTGATCATTCTTGGCAGATAATACAGCCTTATTTTCTGTGTCTTAGTGTGCCTGACTAACTCTTGTCGGGAAGCCTCCAAAAAAACAAATCAGAATATATAGAATGTAAATTATGAATTCTCTAAAAGGTATTTCAGCACCTTTTACTTGGAGGGTTGGGGAGGGAGAAAGGATGATCCTAAACTACCTTATGTTTAATCATACATGAAACTCTCAAGGATCATATCACAGCTCAGTTTATTTCTGCTTCTTAACTGATGGGGTTAAAAAAAAAATCCCAAATCCTAACAAGGTGGTCCCCAAAAGATGCCCCAATTAAGGAACAACTCAGTACAAATGGTGATCTATTATCAAAGAAAAAAAAAGAAACGCAAGAAGCAGTTGGAGGGAGGGGGAATTTGATTAATTGCTTCCTTCAAGAAAGCATAAAAACCACATGCAAATATTAAAGAATGGTGTGAGAAAGCATCATCAAACACTGCATGAACTACTGGAATACTATCTAATATTTCTAAATAGTTGTCCTAATCTTAATGACATTATTCATACTCAGATAGATAGATGGATGCACAGGTAGATACACATAAAGAGAATTCCCATCAAATTCAAATGCTACACTCAATCTTTGTGCTTGACAGGTGGTCAGTAATGGGTAGCTTGGTTAGCTGCTAGTTCTATTGCAAGATCATCCAGCATGAATTGCCCCAGTATGAGAAAAAATATGTTATCCAATAAAAATTATTACAGCAATTACAAACTTACTGCAGCAATCTAACGTCTTATTCTGCAACAGAACCCAGCAGATGCCATTTTGTGTCTCTGTATTTTGGGGGGCCAGGGGGTTCTCTGTTTTTAAACAATTCTGGCCCCTTAGCAGTATAGTCAAATGTTGCTTTGGATATTAAATTGAGAATTTATCTTAAATGGAAACAAACAACTTCGCTAAAAATTAGACATTTATGACTTGCAAATTACAGATACTAATTATTTTCAGTATATACAATTATGATATTCTCAAGAGGTATTAATTTTGGGACAGATGTGCTTTCATCATGTAATTTGGAAATTAAGTTACACACTCACGTATGGGAACTCAGAAGTCTGAATTTGTGTAAAGACAGGATTGATAGAAAGGAATTTTGTCTTGCTAATTCTCTCTCTCCCCACCCCCCACTTCTTTCTCTCTCTGATGAGAGTGAGTGTGGCCAGCAATCCTCACAGCTGGGTTGCCTTGCACTCAAAGGAATGGGGGCTGACTGCAGAGTTGATGAGGATACACCTCCACTTGACTCCACCTCCTGTTTTGTCCTTTCAGATAATTCTTCCAAATCCAGTAAATTCTAAAAATTTAAACAACTAAAACTTATCAACTATAAAATATGCACAATGTTAAATACTTCCCATTCAAGTCAGAGTGCAGAAATTAAGTGTTGATAATGCAAACATCTTAAGAAAGACATTATAAAAGACACATAATCCAAAATGAAGGTATTAATAAAGGAACTTCCATCAAATGAGGGTAAAAGGAATAATATTGTTAGATTGACCAAATTTTCATTAGGAAAGGATAGCATATTATTACAAAACTGCTCTCCAACACATGCATGTATATAATCTTCTAAGACAGGTGGTTGTAAGTGATAAATGAAAAAAGAATACAAGAAAAATGGCAGCTATATCTGGGATGTCTGGGATGATATTGCTGTAGAGTGGATGTATTAATTAGATAAATCTGTGTGGGAGTTCATATTTTCTACATTTGACCTGGAGACACCAATACAGAGAGGGAAAAGAAAGACAAGTGGTGTTTTCTGGTTCAGTACAAAAAACAAACTGATCTTCAAACATCAGTGTTTGGCCTGTACTGTTCCATAGGATGGAAGGTGCACATGCAAGGCATTCTGAGTATCTGCTACAATACTGAAACTGAGATTTTTATTTTTAGATGAATTAGTTCAGCCACTGCATAAACATTCCTACCTGCAGACCTTTACTGAGAGTCATGGATTTGTGATGTCTCCTGCAGATGCCACTTACAAAGCTAATGATTTTGCTCAGGAAAAATGAAGAACATCTACTTGTCAAATTCTGCAGAGCCTTAATTTCCATGAGGAAATCTGGCAGGCCTTTAGAAGACTTCAGAAACGTTCCCCTCGTACATGTATGGATTCAAAGTCCAACACACTCTTAGACTGGAGATAGCTGGATAGCTGAAACGCTTCATAGAGAGGAAAGTGAACAAGACTGTCATTGAGCTGCTCTAAGAGTTTTAGCAGGACTACAGACTTTTTTTTTTTTTGTCTCATGTTATAGGATGCTGCAGCTGCAGGCAGACTGAAGACACAATAACCTTAAGTATGGCATGGAAATAGAGAGGGGTGGTTCATCTGTGGCAACAAAAAGGCCATTGAAACTGTGTGCCATCACAGAATGCACAGGGCTAAAGCACAGGCAGAGCCGCCCCTTCACCAGGCTCAATTCTACAAAAGAAACAGACAGTGCAAAAACTGCATGTTTGATTGAATAAAAGTAATAGATTAACTAATGATCAGTAAAATGTAGATGTAAAGCCCATCAGTAGATGCCATATGATGAAATGTAATCTGAAGACCAATATAGCCAACCTGACTGATAAGCTTCCAGGATTCTTCCCAGAGACCAACACAACACATCCTACATATGGGCCAACAACTGTTTTGAAGCAAAACTATCTGACTGTACATACTGGGATAAGGTTCTGCACTCAAATCACACTATCTCCCAAAACAGCAATGCCTGGGAATTAATAAAAATAATTCACTTGTACATATCCACTGCAGAAAACAGACCCTGTGCAGCTTGACTTCTGAACAAGATACTGAAGCAAATCCAAAACCCTTCTCTGAAGCCATGTCTAATGTAACAGTATTTGCCATTTCTTCCTGCAGATGGGAACAGTCTCAATTAAGATGAAGTAATATCTCTTTTAAACCTAAGATGATCCAAAACTTCACTGGCTCTTCAAACTATTCCTTTCAAACAAACCTGTAGAACTACAGGTTACATGAGTCAGGAAGAGGAACAAATGTCAACTCTAACACAGCACAGGCTGATAAAATTGATCATGGTGTTTCCTAGGATACAGGATATCTTATAGGAAATTTGTTGCATTATAGCTGGTACTGCTTCTCTTGGCCACCATAAACAAAAAATTAGTAATTCCCCAGAAGTCTCACCCAGCTCAAGGGTCACTTTCCCCCTCTCAGAGCACATGAACAAGCACACAAAGGCAGTTTAGCTAAATGAGGCTGCCCAGACTCATTGCTCAGAGGTTTTCTCACATATATAAACTTAATTCCAGGAATCAAGCTGAAAGGTCTGAAGTACTCCCACTTGATGAGTTCAGTTCTCAAACTGAATGTACTTATCAATTTTTCCCTCACTACACCAAATATTAAACATCAATGAGAACTAAATAGCTGCTTAGATGAAGTTAAATAAAAGTTTTTTACATTATCTTTTAACTACAAAGCTTCCTTTTGATGAGATTTAAAATACTGAAATAACTTCTGTTGAGGAACACCTTATTTAATTTTTCTAAGAGTGTTTTATCAGGAAATAGAAAAGTGACTGAACATTGCTATAATTATTTTTGGCAACGGTAACTGCTGGAAACAAGAAAAAATGAAAATAATTCTTTTAACATTCAAGAGTAGGAGAAAAATAAACACCTGCAAAAGTCATTCCCAATATGCCAAAAAGAAAAGCATTTTAGAGCAAACATAGATGAAGTTTTTCATGTATGCCCTCCACTGCCTCCCAGCCCCATGGTTTTCTTATTCAATTATCTTCAGGAATGTGGACTATGAAAGACAGCATCAAACAAAATTGTTTACAAAAAGAATGTGACTGAATGAAAAACATTTTAGTTTTCCAAATACTGTAAAATTTATTTTAAGTTTACTTTTGAAGTTAAAGGAAAAATTCATGATAAAGACTGAGAAACTTTAGGATAGGTAACATAGATTTACTTCAGTTATTACAAAACAATCCATATTGTTTCTTTTTATATGCCCCATTAATTCTGAATTACCACAGATGGTGGCACTTTAGGTTTTGGTTTTTTTAAAAAAGGGCTTAAAGCAAGAAATTTTCAGTTTTTAAAATCAGCATTGGACCATGGATCTCCAGATCAACAGTGACTTCTAAGAAAACATTTCTGATAAGGACATCACTCTTAGGTCATGAACATCAAGCAAATATATTCTAATGGAAGGAACCGATGGATGCCAGGTGCTTGGGCACTGTGAGAATTCCTGGTTACACACACATCAACAGCACCAAGCATTTTAGTCCAACAGAACTTGTGCACTTGTGTAATCTCCTGGCAAGCTGTCTCTATTAAAAGTTGTGTAGACTAATACAGACTCACTCTGGTTTGGTATTTCAGTAATTGGTTGGTCCAAGTTACTACAGTATAAGGCATTAAGTACATCAGAATTCCAAGAGAATTGGTGGTTTTAAGACTTACTTTATTCCTTATTTAGATTACCTGGACTTTTCCTTCTTGTAATGTCTCTAATTATAGACTAGTGGGATAATTTTCCATCAAACTTTAAATTGAACATAAAAACCTAAAATAATTTAAAATGGCTCTCTAAAACTCCTGTAAAAAGAAGAACAATGATCCGTTCAAGACCAGTAATTTTTTATAAACTCTCCTGTGATTCATTATTTGTTATTAAAATAGATTCAAAAGCAGCAAAACCTCTAAATCCATATAGTATCTGCAGCACTTCTGTCAATCCAACATATCCAAAGGAGGACACATTTGCTCACTCTCTTTCAAGCACTATCAGTAATGCCATTGTGGCAGATCTCTCCACAGGATGTACAGATCTGCCCAAGATTTTAAATTCTTGGCTACAGAATCTCACAACAAATGCTGCTGCTGGTACACCAAAGCTACATACTTTGTAGTCAGTTTAAAGCCAGACCAGATACACTGAGCAACAACTGCATCCCTCTACTGCAGCACAAACCTGCTCTCCAAGTGTTGCTGAAATACATCATTGCTTTGACTGGGGAGACAGATCAGTTCCAACAGAGTACCTTCAAAGACTGTGCTTGCTGTAATCCTCTGAAGACAGCAACATCTTGTTATTAGATGAGTGATTCAATCACCTAGGTAAACATTACACACTTGGTGGCAATCATAACCACGACCATATTTACCTCTGGGCACACTTCCTTGTAACACGGTGTTCACAATACTGCCATTTATAAGCCTAAGCAGACAAATTATTGTGATAATAAGTCCTTACATTCCTGCATTCTACCTACAGAGGAAATTACAAAGTTAGTTTTACTATTGAAGCAATCCATATTTCTTAGAACCTGATCCATGCAGTGGCCAGCCTGGGGAGCCTTTTCTACGAAGAGCTGACAGAGATATCTAGTGTCATTAAACCTTCTCTGGCAAGGTACCAGCCTGGGGACTAAGTACAGATTTTGCTTCTTTGCTTATGTTAACTCATTCTCAGTGGCTAAAATCTGGAGTGCACAGAGTCATACTCAACCTCTCAACCACCAGTGAGATGGATGCATGTCTGTCACGGCTGGTAAAATCCAACGAGGACAGTTAAACCCTTTGTAAAGACAAATCGATCATTACTTTGAAACACTTCACTAAAAATCATATTGATGCTGAGGTCTGAACCAAACAATTCCTTTACAGGGCAGATCATGGAGAAGTTGCAGTAATAGTGAATCGATTCCAGTTAATGGACTCGATGAGTGCTGTGTCAAGTAACTGCTTATTCATCCCCAAAATGCACTACACACCACAACCAAAAGGGTTATCTTTTATGATTCAATAAACATTAATTATAACAGATGTATTACACTTTCATATGGTAGAATACCAACTGCCCTGTTCAATAATAAAGATATTTCTAACTTCCTCCTGGTTAATCCAAACTTGATTCCAAACAAAACTCATTTGTCATCCTCAATCAAGGAGAGGATCACAAAATGCTACAGTGGAGGGGAGGAGGAAATTCCTGACAATTTGGTGGCAACCTCCCTTCTCTCTCTCAGGTTCACAGTAAACTGTGAATGGAATCACATTAATATTTTCTCTTCCACTCCAGTCGCTCCCAATTCTGCCTTGACTTGGAAGCTTCCAGTACTAAAAATAAACATTTCTGTTTCCGTATGTATAAACCAAAATGACAGTGATACAAGTTCAAATCTGGAAAAGACTCAGAAGCCTATTTCCATACATACAGAAAGGACTGAAAATAATCACTGGAGTTAATATGAAGGTAGAGTCTAGCTATCTGATCCTGCTTACTACATCAGCTGGTGTCACAATTCTGGCCCTAACTACTCTTCATCACATGTCCATATAATTCTGGTACTATTAGCACAGCAATAAGTAAAATATTGTACTATTACCACTACAAGACACCTTTCCCTCACACCAAAGTGATTTCTTACCCCTACTCACCTACCAAATGAAAACACTTCCAATGCATGACTCTTGTGAGAACATGATTACAGAAGTCATTGCCATCATCTACAATCATATTTTCACCTGTTCATGTGGTGTACACCTGTGGGCTCTTGGCAATACACCTCACTGAGGTGTGGGAAATTTCGGGTTCAGAACAAGTCCTGTCATCTTTCTCCTCTAAGGCAAATATGCCATGCCATCCCAAAACCTGTGTGAATGCTATGGCCTCTTATAATGTTACCTCATTTATAAATATTTTACCTTTTTAAGTGCACAAAATAGTAATGCAAATCCCTTGAACATATATACAAGAGTCAGAACAGCAATGTATATATATATAAAAAGTAATTTAAAGATCTTGAAGATGCTTTTATACTGTGACCTAATGTACAAGCAGCAGACCACCCCACCACAGGTAAGAAATGAGAAATTTCGAGGGCTATTGAACACTGAATTTTCACAGCTGAAGAGTATAAAGTTATTTAGCAGTGTTCAATAGCCTTCAAACTCACTACTTCTGCCTGTGTGTTACAGTAGTCCAGCAGAAAGACTGAAACAAAAACAGTGCAATACAGGTTGGACCAAGATTTTTTCAGTAAAAACCCTTTTGAAGTTCATATCATTTTATGTGTTTCTAAAAATATAAAGAGTTCTACAGATGCCACACACTATTAATCAGACAGCATAGAAAGAACATCTATACAAAAGCAGATTTTAGCCTATAAAGATACTACTAACAATACTACAGGTGTATACATGTATCAAAACACAACGAAAAAAAGATTAAAAACCTGCTGCTTCAGGGACATCAGCTTCCAAATCCAACCAGTTCTGTATGAATTTTGCTCAAATGGCATATTCTTTTTAGTTGGCAAAACTAAGATCTCAAGAGCTGGATAAGATATGGGATTCATTTTATTGTCATAAATACTGACTTTTACAGGGCTTTTTAAAAGGGGATCTAAGAGTTGGCATTTGTTCACTAAGTGTTCAAAACTGAGCATTTGAATATTCCAGCGGGAAACATGAAACAGGTTCCAACATAATAATTAGATCCATTAACTACAAATGAAATTACACCCTGCTTAAGCAAAAAAGTTGGTCAGTTTTTCCATTTATGCCTGCATATTTCAGCTTTTACCCATTCCCCTAGCATGGATGTTTCATTGATGGCTGAGGGTAACACTTCAAAAATGAACTAGCTAAACAAACTTCCCAGCAGCACTTGACAGAGCTACACCTATTCTTCCCCATTTCCAAAGCAGTGCAGAATTAATTACCAGTTCTATGGATCTATTGTAAGTATAATAGACTAAAGAGCTATCACAGACACATTTATTGTAAAAGCACAATCCCAAGAGTGTCTAGTAGAGGGCCAAAACGATTAACACAAATGCTTTGTCAGATCAAAGATAAAACCTGCACCGCCCAATTGAGGAATGAATTAGAACAGTGGGTTATCTTTCAAATTAACCAGGGCAGTTAGTGAGGAAAATTTCATGAAAGTGTAATTCTTAGCCTTTGTGAATCCACACAGCAGGCATTCTGCCAGCTGACAAGATGATGAAATTTTCATGCTTAAAAAAGCCCTCTTCATTTCCCAATTTAGATTAGCTAGCGTTTCTCTCTCTTTTCATCTATTTGCTCTTCTGAAGCAGAATTACAAAAAAAAAAAAAAAAAAGCACACAACAGGATCAATCTCTCATAGAATAAATGCATTTCTGAGAAGAAATAAAATCTTTCCATGTCATTTTAAAATAGATTCACATTTAAGAGTAAGATTATCAAAATTGATATTGTTAATACCATTAAGAAATCTGTAAATACTGGAGCAATGGTGGATATGTTTTGGAAATCAAATATAAAACATTTCAATGTTTAATGGCAAAAAACGATTGCAGAAGCAGATATTTTCATATAAAGGCAAGTAATTTACAAAAACAATGGGACTGTAGCAGGCTTACAGAATTCTATTTATGCACTTACATTTGCATCTTTTTAAAGGAATGTAGTGTATCAGGATTGTGTTTATTTATCTAACACAGTTTCATGTGCCAAAAAGGGCAAGTAGATTTTCTACTTTTAGATTTTATGGCACTCTCCCCTGCCCCTAAATTTATACAGCCACATATAAAAGCATTTCAATAGACTAAAGGAAAAAACAAGCAATCTTGAACACTTAAACACTTAAAAAAAAAATCTGATTCAAAGCTCACTGAAAAAAAAGTACACTTATTCATCTCAGTGAGCTGTGGATCAGGCTGAAAGGCTCTTGATAGGGTTGTCTTCATAAAAGGCAGCTCATTATTTACAGGTTAAAAAACACATTTTCACATTTTATGTTTTTGTATTATGTGCCATTTGACAAATATATAAACAAAATACTATCTAAAAGAAAATTAAAAATGGAGTGACAATATATTTGACCCTTACAAATTGGTATTTCTGTGCCTTTCAG
This sequence comes from Polioptila caerulea, assembly GCA_013397295.1. NCBI lineage: Eukaryota > Metazoa > Chordata > Aves > Passeriformes > Certhiidae > Polioptila > Polioptila caerulea. The sequence continues at coordinate 583,061 of VYXF01007242.1, forward strand.
ATGCAATTACTACAATAGGAGATTGTATAATAAGAGGCTGAAAGTTTCATTAAATGTTTTGTTCAGACAGTTCTTTGCCATAATACTTCTGGGTGTGTCTTTATAGCTTATAGGATTATATATATTAGTGCAAACACCCATTTGATGAATTTCAACTCCAGCTGTTATACAGTCACTACAAGTACTGGATGAAAGGAATGAACTACAAGTCCCAGCATCTGATTTTCTAGGAGCTAACAAGACAAAAAGTTTACTTGCCCAACTCCATGAAAAGCCCTTTTGTAAAAAGAAAATTAATGTGCAATCTGGAAATTAATCTCATATTTTCAGAGTCTGAATGTATTCCACAGTCAAAAACTAGTTTTAAACCTTATTATAGCTAAGTAGTTTAAAAGTAAGCTCTCACTACTTAAAAAAACCCTGAAGCTTTTACTTACATGGACAAATAATTTTCTTTTTAATTATCTTAATTATCCAATATACCATACAGTAAGATACTTAATAGATTTATGCAAGCAAATTACAATGTTCAATATTCAAACATTACATTTTGGTTCATAGTTTGGTCTTAAAACAAAACAAAACAACCAACCAAAATAAAAACAGAACATTACATCCCTTTTTGTTCTTATCAGCAGTAAGAATTTCTCCTGCCCTTAAAGGCACCTTTCTTCATACAAGTTTACTATTGCATATCTTCTGCACGTGTTTTCAAACACTTTATGTGCCTGAAATTATTTAGTATGTGGCACTGTCTATTATTATTATGCACATACATTAAATCCAAAAAGCAATTTTCATACAAAAAGTGGGTGTAAATATATTACTTAGACCCATTATTTAATAACACTTTAATACAATGATAATTTTGCAGACAGTTGGACTTGGCAATAAAATAACATGAGATCTCACATTCTGGTGACTTCACCTTTCCAAGTCATCTTTAATGTCAATGGAAAGGAACAATCTATCTCTACCATGTGAAATAACACTGGAATTTAGGAATTAGAAAGTTTTGTGCTCCTTTTGATGCCAAGATCCTCAAAACAATTATTTTTACCTTGAAAAATTATGCTTTCAGGAGAGTTTAGAAAACACTCACCTAAAATTGCAATAAGAACTAGTACAGAAGAGAGATAACACAAAATGTACACTTTAATACACTTAGTATTAAACCACAATAATAATTGTTAGTATTGTAGCTGCTGTTTGCAATTCTGTAATATTTAAGAAAACACACAACAAATTAGGTGAATCATTCAAATTTGGTACAAGCCAAATTTTCAAAAACAATTAACTTTTTAGGGTGTATCAAAAGTTATTAGCACACAAAGGTTATGAATGTCTTCAATCATGTCCATCCTGCAGCTGTGTAAGCAGGCAATGTTGGATCATCAAAACAAGCAGGCAGGCAATAGCATGAGATGCTCTGTGGAAATTTGACCAAAATAGCTAGGTGCCAATTCACAAAATATGATGCTTCTAGCATATTAGAAATGCAAAACATATTGATGTAAGTTAAAAGCATGGTGGGTTTTACCCTTATGTTGGACAGTGAGAAGATAGGAATTTGAAATACTACACCTTTTTTCCCCACAAAGCCATACAAAGCCAACCACTACCACTAGCACTCTGAATTTCTTGCACCATCCCTCAAAAAAAGAGAATTATATCAATTTAATTAACTACCCATCTTTCTCCTCATTTTTTCCCTGCCCAATCATTATTAAGAAAGATTCATGGTATTTCCCTTCCTAAAGTCCTTCAAAGAATTTTTACAGAGCTACATTTGGGTTTCCTTTTCAGAATGTAACACAATATACATCAATTTGAGCTGAAGAAAGAAAACCATATTTCAACTATATGAGAAACTGATATCTACATATGTAATAGGCTTCACAGATTTTTCTAAAAGCATTGAGACAATGCACTCTGGCTAAAAATCTGGAAAACAGAGAGCTACTACATCTGTAATATTGCTGACACACAGAGTTACAAAAATGTAAATATATCTGACTATCTTGAGGCTGAACTGAGAAAACAAACATTCTAAATTAACTTTTTAATTCACTGATTGTTTTATTTTCAGAAAGTTGGGTGTTAATGCTGCATGCTACTACCTTACACTGCATTAAAAAAAGGGTAACATGACAGTCACTAAAAACTCAGCACTACTTTAAAAACTCATTTCATACGGCAGAGTATTTTCTGCATACTCACACTGTAGTATTTTCTGAGGAAACGTCTAATATCCAACAGTAACTTGTTGTTCATTTGAACCACATAGCTGAAAGGAGGCTCTTCACAGTCTTTCTTGCTGCACCTTTGCAAGCTGGGTTCAATAAATCGCCCCTGAAAATAGAAGTGTAAAAACAGCACCATTGTGACAGATGATGCAAGCAGAAGTTACCAGGGGAGCTTAGACATAATACATATATTTTTTAAAGTAACAGTCTTAAAGGACCCATAATATCTGGGCCTTTCTTCCCATCATGGTTGGCCACACCCATAGAAAGCTTTTAGAGAACACACCAGTAAGTTAATAATTCAAAGAGATGTTGAGTGAAAAAAAAAAGATCTGTGGAAAAATCATGCTCCCCCATCTCCACCCCAAAAAAACCCAGGTTTATGTTTAATCAGAGACAAACTTTGGCTTCAGTCCACTGATCAGAACTTTGAAATCAACCTTATAGATACTAATTATGAAATTACCAACAGGGCTGTAGAGACAAACCTCATTAAAGAAAAATCACATTATCATGTTTTATTTTCTCCAAGTTCAAAGAACAGCTCTTACGGTTTTGTAACATCTCATTCTCTTATTTTCAAAACCTTCTGAACACCTGATATTAAAATTTCAGGACCTGGAAGCGTTGTGCAAACAGCTAAAATGAAGTTTGTGGAACACTCTCTCATCTAACACCAGTGTGGCAGGCTGGATAGTCATACAGCTTTCAGAAAACTTTCTTTCAAGGTAAGACTTAGCTGTAGTCAGCCATCTTGGCAAAACCCCCACTCACAACACTAATTAATTCCAGGTGAAATAGAGGGGATTTTTGGCTTGGTTTCAGGATTTCTTCTGTTGTTTGGTGGGGGGATATATTTTTTTTTTAAGGAGTTTGACATCCACTCCTCTCCAGTTAGCCCATCTGCAACTTGTCAAGTCTACATGCAATTAACTGTCTTATTTACAGCTGCAATGAACAAAAGTCAAGGATTCACAAAGTATCACTCGATTTGTGTGTCTTTTCCTCTTACATGCTTCCAAAGACCGCTTTATTTTGATTCAAAAAATGCAAAACATCTGCTGTTTGTCCAAATTAACTTAAAATAATTACTTTTAATTTAGATAAAAGATTTATTTGCTTTCAGTTTCAAGGTTTTCACTACTCTGAAGCTCACTAATTTGCCAATGACTAATACATACATAAGATGCTGTAGAGTTAAATACTTGGCTCTACTTCAAGTTGTGATTCAAGGTCAGAGATACATTTTCTGGCAGAACTCTCAACAAGAATGTACCCCCATGACTTTTTATTCAATTCACAGACACAGAAGGAAAGATAACATAGAAAAACCTTACTGTCAAGAAGGGAGGTGGGATGTAGCAAGATAAACACAAGTTTAAAAAGCACTTTGTTCCAATTAATATGATTTATGATAAGAAACTGCCATTGCTATACAAAAGTTCTATTAAATCGAGAACTGGAAGTTACTAAGGTGTTAAGATAAGGATTCCTTTAAAAAGTAACAGCAACAATCATTCACGACTGTGGGCAAACAGATTAATGAGGCCAGATAATCTCACATGTTCTGCGAGACGACGCAGCCGAAATGCAAAAATGGGAAAAATATTTCAGCACTATCCTATCAGCAATTATCTGCTCCAAAGCTATAAATAGCAGGACTGAAACAATATGGTATCTTCTCCTATCATACAAATCCTATCTGAAAAGCTGTTCCCTCTACAAGCATTTTTCTCTCTCACCAATGAACAGAAAGGAAACAAACAAAAAAACCAACTAACCGAACCATCAAAGACATTGTCATAAATATTTTCTGTTCCGCACTTGAGGCAGCAAAACTTGAATCTTTCACAATCCCTATATTTCTCCTCATCAGTGAGCTGAGCTGGGCCACCAACCAAGGCATCATTCTCATCTTTATGGTAATGGTGATGGACTCTGAATTGGGAGGGATCCAGTCCTATTAATAAGAAACAAAAAATTTCAAAAGACTAAAAGGTCAACCACGCACACAGACTTATTTTTCATATGCTTGGTGAAGCAGATTCAAAAGAAAGTTACAAAATGTAAATTCAGAGGCTGAAAATCTCTCCTTAGCAAAACTTCCTCTATAAAACATAAATACATTCTACAATTTTTAACCATGAATAAAGGTTCACGAGACATGAAGAAATCATCTTACTTATCTTCTTACGCAAGATTGCTTTATAAATAAAACAAGCACACTGCATTATCATGGGAGTATGCAAGGGAACATTCTGTTTCTGAGGAAACCACTCCTAACGGATAGCTTTATTGTTATTTTCTTCTTAAGTTACATTGAAAATATTTCAATAAAAATGTGCATCATTATTAAGAAACAGTCTTTAAATCAAAATGGCACCATTAAAACCAAAAACAGAGAATAAAAACCCCATTAAAGAAACGCGGGTGCCCTGCTATTACCAACTCCTTCAAGTCCGTACACAACTGCCAACTCTGATTTCAATGCAGTGGTCGATTTCATTTTGGCTCAGTGGTTAACAGCATGGAGGTTTCAATCTAATGCAGTGGTTAAAATTCAGCAGCAGCATTTAAAACCGCAGCGCTGGAGACAAAGTGCTTTATTTTTGATTGCCAGAACTCAAGATTTTAAACAAATAAATACACAAAAGAGATCCCAGAAAAACTGATTCAACCACAAATAAGTAAATAAGCAAGCAAGCACGAAGTTCACTGTTCTAGGAATAAGACTGCCAAAGTAAACTTAATAAAAATCCTCAAGTTTTGTCATCCTTTGTCATGTGCAACATTTTAAAAGTCCATGCATCTCATTTACAGGGGTTTTTTGTTAACTTTCAGAAAAAACACATGTTGGGAAAAAAAACTTAATCGAAAGAGCACGCAGGAGAAAACCTTCAGAAAACTATGGCTCACTTTAGTAGTCAAACAAAAAGATCAGAGAAGCACATTAAAAAATATTTTTAGCAGACACTAAGCCAAGTAACAGATTACTATGTATTAAACCATATCCTGTGCAAATTTCAGTTAAAAAAATTAATAATTCTTGTAAGAAATTTAACAAAGATTACAAATAGAAAGTGAGGCTTCACATTATAACTGCACTGTGACACTTAAAGACAATGGTTAGGAACAATATTCAGTTAGACTACACAAATATTATTGCACTTATAGAACAGTTATGTTATACAGGCAGATACAGATTGTTTTTGCATAAAAGATTTGATATGTCTGACTTTAATACCACCATTCTGAATTTTTATGTTGCAGTCTTAAAACAAATTCAAGCACAAGAAAAAATTCCATTGCCAAATAAGTCTATTTGGTTCTTGATAAAATATGGGTTTCACTAAAATTTATTCAGTTTTCCCAATTTTGTCAAAAGAAAAAACTGTCAATGCAACCTCACCTCCGGGAGGTTTCTAAACTTTTAATACAGTTCTCCACTATTCTTTTAAGGAAAAAACATACAAAGCAAAATACACTGCTAATAACATTATTTTACACTTTAATACACATGGTATGTCCCAAAAAAGACTGTAGGGTTGGGGTTTTTTTGTTGTTGTTTTGTTTTTTGTTTTTTTTTTTTTTTTTTTAATAAAAGGGTTGGTAATATATTTGCAGCACACAGGTAGTAGATAAAAGGTTTAGAATGGAAATTGCAGTTCAGTATTCAGATTTTGCAAAAAATCAAGTATGCAGTAGGTTGGATCTAAGATAGTAATGATGAAAACAAAAATTCTTTGTTTATTCTGAGTTCAGAAGGGGAATGAAAAAATATCATTCCAACTTTCTGATACAGATGCCATTAAAGTTCAGCTAGAAATCTCTGGTTGTTTCCCAAAAGGCAAATATGGAGAAAAGTAGTTCACTAAAAGATAAAAAGAGACAAATTCTGGTCTTCAGACAACTGCAGTTTTCCAACACTGAGTCAGAAACAGTGACAGTAAATATTGGTCACTTATTATTAATTTAACAGAAAAAAAAAATTCATTGTGAGAATTTAAATCACACCTATCTCTGAACTTTTTTAGCTGTTTTGGCTGGAAAAAACAACCAAAAAAAGATTGTGTTGAACCAAGCATACATCTAAGTTTTGGTGTGCAAACAGCCACAGTCAAATAAAAGGGACTAAAAATCAGGCTTTTAAAGAACATGCCTACATTAATTATCTTGTGGAATTGGGAACTATTTTATCTATTATCTCCTTTCAGGAACAGTTAGTTGGTTCAGTTAATCCATTTCAGCACCCTAACTGGTATCTTCTTGGACCAGGGTCACACTGGTCACATTATTTTACTTGGTACACAAAACAGGGGCTATCTAATTGGCGGTGGAAAAAAAAGTAATATCTGGTTTTGGTAGTTTTTAAATGAATAGGATGAATTCTGAACTTTTTTTCTTTTTTTTTTTTTTTTTAAATAATAATGACATCAAGAAAAAATAAAAATCAAAGCGACTTTGACTTATTCTGACAGGAAAAAGTCTTCAGGGCTATCATTAAATTACCTGCACTGCAGGTAAGCTTTACCACCTCGCCAAAACTACAAGGCTGGATGCAGGACAAAGCACTGCAACATTACAGTGAATAATACAGCCAAGTTCGGGGGCTCGTTCCTAAATCATTTAACAGAATCATTCAACCCTTGACTAACTGGCAAGCAAAGCGGGTCCCTCGAGAACCCGAAAAAACGGTCAGAGATTTTTACCGAAGGCAGTATTTTTAAAGCATTTTTAAAGTATTTTAAAAGCAAGGTTTCTGCGGATCGCGGGTGCGCTTCCTTCCCCCGCACTCCCGCGGGCACAGGGGCGCCGCGGCCGCCGGGCAGCCGTGAGGGCCGGGGGC